>OX377618.1:159564799-159595822 GCA_947397865.1 Polietes domitor
ATCACTTTCTGAGTCGATTTAGCAATGTCCGTCCGTCTGTCTGTCTGTCTGTCTGTCTGTCTGTCTGTCTGTCTGTCTGTCCGTCCATCTATTCTTGTAATCACGATACAGGTCGCAATTGTAGGCAGAACCAAATGAAACTTTGCACAACGATGTTTTTCGGGATAAGGACGAACGCTATTTAATTTGAAGAAAATCGGTTTAGATTTAGATATAGCCCCCATACGAATTTCACTCCCGATTTGACTCTTTTCACTCTAGATACCACATATTACAACAGATTTTCTTTAAAATTGGCAAAACATCTTATATTGTAACTAGAAACACCTATGGTAAAAAATGTGTTCGATCGGTTCAGATTTATATATAGCTCCCATACAAATTTCTCTCCCGATTTGACTTTTTCCGCTCTACATACCACATAATGTATCAGATTGTCTTCAGGTTTGGTAAAACATCTTATATTTCCACTAGAAACACCCATGGTGAATATCGGTCAGATCGGTTCAGATTTATATATAGCTCCCATACAAATTTCGCTCCCGATTTGACTTTTTCCGCTCTAGAAACCACATATTGTATCAGATTGTCTTCAGACTTGGTAAAACATCTTATATTCCCACTAGAAACTCCCATGGTGAATATCGGACAGATCGGTTCAGATTTATATATAGCTCCCATACAAATTTCGCTCCCGATTTGACTTTTTCCGCTCTAGAAACCACATAATGTATCAGATTGTCTTCAGATTTGGTAAAACATCTTATATTTCCACTAGAAACACCCATGGTGAATATCGGTCAGATCGGTTCAGATTTATATATAGCTCCCATACAAATTTCGCTCCCGATTTGACTTTTTCCGCTCTAGAAACTACATATTGTATCAGATTGTCTTCAGATTTGGTAAAACATCTTATATTCCCACTAGAAACTCCCATGGTGAATATCGGACAGATCGGTTCAGATTTATATATAGCTCCCATACAAATTTCGCTCCCGATTTGACTTTTTCCGCTCTATAAACCATATATTGTATCAGATTGTCTTCAGACTTGGTAAAACATCTTATATTCCCACTAGAAACTCCCATGGTGAATATCGGACAGATCGGTTCAGATTTATATATAGCTCCCATACAAATTTCGCTCCCGATTTGACTTTTTCCGCTCTAGAAACCACATAATGTATCAGATTGTCTTCAGATTTGGTAAAACATCTTATATTTCCACTAGAAACACCCATGGTGAATATCGGTCAGATCGGTTCAGATTTGTATATAGCTCCCATACAAATTTCGCTCCCGATTTGACTTTTACCGCTCTAGAAACCACATATTGTATCAGATTGTCTTCAGATTTGGCAAAACATCTTATATTTAAACTAAGAACATATATGGTGAAAATAGGTCAAATCGGTTCAGATTTAGATATAGCCCCCATACAAATGTCGTTCCCGATTTGACATTTTCCTCTGTAGAAACCACATATTGTACTCGATTTTCTTTAAATTTGACACAACATCTTATAATCTTACTAGAAACACCTATGCAGAAATTGGGTAAGATCGGTTCAGATTTAGATACAGCCCCCCATACAAATGTCGCTCCCGATTTGACCTTTGCCGCTTTAAAAGCCACATATTGTGCTCGATTTTCTTTAAATTTCGCACAACATCTTATAATCTAACTAAACAAAACTATGGTGAAAGTGGGTAAGATCGGTTCAGATTTAAATATAGCTCAAATTCAAATGTTGCTCCCATAAGTTTAACCGATTTTGGCCAAACTATATATTTTATATTTCACCTATTTCGTTCCAGGTTTCAATATATCCTCATACAAATGTACTTTCCGATATAAAATTTTTTGTCAAACACATACATTTACAGGATACAAAAACCTTCCCGTTTTTTATTTTTTCACCGAATTGAATTGTATTCGGATTGAAAGTGGAGTGTATCATAGAGTCGGCTCCGCCCGACTTTAGCCTTTCCTTACTGGTTTTCATTTAGTAGAATGCTTCCTTCGACCAAAAATGAAAACTTTGACCCACTGTGAAAGGAAACTCTGACCAGCTGGACTATAAGTTTATTCCGCATAAATGCTCTACTCAACATGCCCTTTTAGAATTATATGAATTATTCTGTTCCAATCGAAAATTCATTTGTTGGATAGTATATCAATCAATCTATTTATATAACATGTAAGAAAACGTCAGTCGACCGACTTATACTCTCAGAGAACATGTGTATGGAAGGATTTAAATTTTGATTAGCGCCCCAGTATGTTTGAGGAGATACTAGAAGTATGTACAAATTGGACCTAGCTTCCACATATCTTTACAATTGTAAAAACATGATCATATATGAAATCATAATGGATTTCAGACACAGCCAAAGGAGTTATAAAGCATTTAATTTTACCTAGGATAGAGAAAATTGTTTTGGAGGTACAAGAAGGGGAGTGGCTAAATCGAAAATATTTTTTATGTTTGAAGTGATTATAAAAACATTTTCAAATATCAAATTGCAAATGATTTTGACTACCCGTATCGATGTTATATTGGTTTTATTGTAACCAAAGTTTATGCCACTTTGTGTGGGAGGTACCACAAGGGGTGTGACAATATCGCCCATATTCCATGCGAATGTAACATATATAAAAGCATTGCGAAATGTATAGAAGTTATAACAGCTTTAATTTTACGTAGTTTAGGGCGTGGCAATATCCGCCATATTTTACGCTTAACGTTATTATAAAAACTTTATCAAATACCTAAATATAGCTGATTCCGAATATCCGTGTGGAAGTTACATTGGTTTTAATTTATCATAGGAAAATGAGCTAGTTGTGTGGGAGGTACCAGAAGAATCTTTGAACTTAAACTAAGTTCGGGAAAAATATTATTAACTCCTTTCGAGAGCTATCGTGTACGCCAGCAAGCCAGACGAACGGGCATGGCTCAAACAGCTTAAAAAGTAGTGAAACGGATTTGGTCCAAACATAATTGGGGTATTTAGTCACTCATTCAATGCGTTACACTTTTTTCTGTCCCAAATGATATATACCCTTCTACTCTATAGAGTGAGGGTATAAAAATGAATCTGCGTTTGTAATTTTCTTTGTTTGTTCTTTATAGCCGCCATGACCGATCTTCCTGACATTTGCACAATATGTATATAATGATATTTTCAGTGGGCGTGGCACCTCCCACACAAATTGGGGTGTTATTCGTTTTTTTTTATAAATCAACATATTAGGAGTACTGTTGCAGCGAGAGTCTTAAATTTTTGCGAAAGTTTACTAATTGTTAGTCTCCAAAGGTGTGCAAAAATGGACGGGGGGCATGCACCTCTCATACGATGTTTAAACCTATTATCGAATGTAGTCAGTTCTATGACACCTAGAGTGCTGCAATTTTGTGTGTAGATCAAGCATCAATGTGCGTAGTTGTGCCAAAATGGGAGGTATTGAAAAATGGGGCGTGGCACCTCACATACGAAGTTAAAACCTATAATCGAATGTAGTCAGTTCTATGACACCTAGAGTGCTGAAATTTGTCAGTGTCAGCGTGCGCAGTTGTAACAAAAATGGGCGGTATTGGAAAAGTGGGCGTGTCACCTCCCATACGAAGTTAAAACCAATTATCGAATATATTCATCTACGACATCGAGAGTTGTGTGAGTAGATTCAGTAGTTGTGCAACGATGGGCGGAAAGTTGCACAGCTTTGGGTAGACCATTTTAGCAGAATAAACTTGTAGTCCAGCTTGTCTGAGTTCCATTTTACAGTGGGTCAAAATTTTCATTTTTGTTCGAAGGAAGCATTATACTAAGCGAAAACAAGTAAGTAAAGGCTAAAGTCGGACGGCACCGACTATATGATACACTTCACTTTATATCCTATTACAATAAAATTCGGTAAAAAAGTGAAATCGGGAAGGATTTTTGTATCCTGTAAATGTATGTGTTTGACAAAAAATGTTAAATCGGAAAGGACATCTGTATGGGGGTATATTGAAACATGGAACGATGTGACCTGCTTTCACCATGTATGGTCATAGGTGAAATATAATATGTAAAGTTTGGCCAAAATCGGTTAAACATTTGGGAGCAACATTTGTATATATATAAATAAATATATATCTAAATCTGAACCGTTCTTACCCGCGTTCACACTTGTAAGATTATATAATGTTGTGCAGAATTTAAAGAAAATCGGGTACAATATGTGGTTTCTAGAGCGGAAAAAGTCAAATCGAGAGCGACATTTGTATGGGGGCTATATCTAAATCAGAAACGATCTTGCTCGCTTTCACTGTAAGAGTTTCTAGTTGGATTATAAGGTGTTGTGCCAAATTTAAAGAAAACAAGTCAAATCGGAAGCAACATTTGTAATGGGGCCTATATCTAAATCTGAACCGATTTGCCTCAAATTAAATTGCGTTCGTCCTTGATCTACAATTTTTGTTAAGATCGGATTATCATCTACAACAATAGATGGACAGACGGTCAGACGGACATTGCTAAATCGACTCAGAAAGTGATTCTAATCTGTATAATAAACGATGTGTCTAACTCGTTTCCTTTTGGGTGTTGCAATCAAATGCACGAAGACATAATACTCTCGTGGAGTGTATAAAAATTGTCAGAAGTATCTTTTGGAATTCCATGAAGGTCGTTTGTGTGGAAAATGTTAATAAGCTAGAGGATTAACATTTTCCACACAAACGATCCTCATGAAATTCCAAAAGATACTTCTGACAATAAGAATTTTCTCAGTCATTAACTTACAACATTTTTTGGATCAATTTGACTCTTTTTTCGAAGGATATTTTTAAGGATTAAAATTTGCCGGAAAATTTCAGTGGGTGTCACCAAAGACACCAACGTTGTAAATAAAGCTCTTCACGTTGAAATAGCAAAATTTACACAACAAAATTACTAATATTAAAATTCGTCCATGTTGTTTTGGTAGATCGACCTTTTTCGACACAAAAGTGGACATATTGGTAGAGCTGGTAAACAAAAAATACAAATTGGATATATTTGCCAAATTTCCATATTCGCGGGAGATATGGATAAAGTGATATTTATGAATGACATTTTTTGTTTTGTAATTTTCTCGCGATCTATCTTTTGCGTGTGTATTAAGAACAAATGTCCTTCGTTACATGTATCTAGTAACAATTGTTGCAAAAATCCAAAATTCGCAGATTTATTTCGATTTTTTCTACCTGAAACAATTTTGTCACAAATATTCACTATTCAGCAATCCCATACCAACAAATATTTTTGGTATTCTCCATATGATAACAAGTTACGCGGGTTTTTCTAAAGACAATGTTTACAATATTTGACTTACAGCCAACATTTATCCTATTTCACTTAAGATTGTATATTTTTCCTAAAAATGATAGAACTTGGCATATATGTTTATTGATTTTTGCAGCTCTTTTACTTTCTGTTATATTAGATAAATCCCCCTCCACACACATATAATCACAATATGTGTGAATTTGTTGGGCAATTGACTCAACTGGAATTATTGTACCATTGAGACAAAATATTAAAAAACTTTTTAGTTTGTAATTTAGGGGCCATTAATTAAAACAAATTAAACGCAGTCGAAATTTCTTATAACAACATTCAAGGGACCGGCGAAATTTGTCGTTATAACCGATTGTCGTTACAAACCATACTATCCTATTGAATATAACATTTTGAAATTAATTTGTCACATTAATTGTGATTAAATCCAATTTAAAATTCAGTTGTTAAATATATTACATATTTGTGATAAAGAACACACACAATGTTTAGATTGTTTTTTTTTAATTCAAGAATTCATAATTAAGATAATTTTTGAGGGATGGAAGTTTATAAATATTTATTTGTTCATCGTCTGAAAAAACGTTTTATAAGCGATGTCGTTATAAGTGATTTCGATTGTATTTTAATTTAAGGGACTTGCAATAATTTAATTAATTTTTAAATTAAGAAAACTCACCTACAACAGGACATAATTCTTCAAATGTAGTCTTTTTCCCTAAAGTAGTTCTGTGTACATACCACCGTGGAATGTAGTGGTAGGATAATAATAAAATTTCACTTGAGAGTATCCGTCCATGTGGCCGGATTGAGCCACGAAGTAATACCTGGTATCATTACGGTTACTTTCTAGTATAAGTTATTTTTCTTGTCAGTTGATATGTGTGCGTAAAATAATTTTATTTTCACACACACTGTAAGGTTTGAAAAAGTGCATATACAGACGTCAATGCAGCGGAGGACTTATGTACGGGATGGCCTTCAGGAGGGGCCAGAAAGTTTTGTACGCATTTAGTATTAGCAGATTATTAGAGTAGAATGAAGTCCTACAGGCAAATTTTTGCTCTCACTGACAACCACAACATAAATGTTCCCATTTTCAGTACTATTTTAATTATAGTCATACTTTAAGTATGCACTTTTACCACGGTGATATCAATATACAGTTGAACTTCGATTAACCGTGATGCTCGGGACCGGGCTAATCACGGATAACCGAAAATCACGGTTAAAAGAGGTAAAATTTTACATGTATAAATTTTATTATTTTTATTTATTTTTGACAAAAAAATGTAAATCTGCGTCTATAAATAACTTATCATATCTCTAGGAATACATACATTTATTTAAAAAAATCTTTTATGGAAGTCTGTCTTATGCTTTTAGCTTTTGATTGTTCTTCCAACAAATGAGTTTGTATGCGATATATTTGCATTTTATCTGGTTCTGAAATACTTGGACAATTAAAATTGTCTAAAAAACCTAACAAAATACTACTAGCCTCTATTGCCTGAGCCAATGTAGGCGTTTCGTCCGCATTTCCTCCATCTGATTTCTCGGAATTTGAATCAAGCTCATCTTCTTGGCTTTGGGTAACCATGTCTACGATTTCGTCTTCAGATATAATAATCAACATAAATAACATCAGAGTATCACACCATCCACTTTTCGACAGCATCAATCGTACATCCAGACGGTATGGTTATATCTGTTTGTATCTCAACAAGGCTATTTGGAGCATCTTCATTATGAGATAGTAAGTTATTCCAAACTCTTTTTAAAACTTGTGGAGTTACAGAGTCCCACGAAGCTGCGGCTGCCCACAAAGCTGTCTTAATTTTCAAAGATTTAACGAACTCACGTCTGTCATTAGCACCAACAAGTTTTTGAACGATCAGTTTACGGTAGTGACATTTGAAGCTCCGAATTACTCCTTGATCCATAGGCTGAATCAAGGACGAGCAATTTGGTGGGAGATATTTTACTGTAACGTTTTCAGATATCATAGCATTTACATCTGGGTGTGCTGGACAGTTGTCTAATAGTAAAAGTATTTTACAGTTATTTTTGAGACCGATGCGCCGTTGATGTTCCTTTGCTTCTGGTACAAAATTTTGATTAAACCACTCCAGAAATAGCTATTGTGTTACCCAAGCTTTCTTATTAGATTTATAAATCACAGGAAGGTGTTCAATGTTTTTTAAAGCTCATGGATGGTCACTTTTTCCTATTATCATCAATTTACACTTGTGAGTTCCTGCAGCATTTGAACAAACTAGCACTGTGATTCTCTCCTTGGATTCCTTGTACCCTTCAATAGAATATTCATTACCACTAGCCAAAGAACTCTGAGGCAAACACCTCCAAATAGACTGGTTTCATCTGCATTGGAGATCTATTCAGTTGTAAGTTGTTCGTTTTTAATCATTTCATCCAAGTCGTCCACAAACATCGTAGCAGACTCATAATCAGCACACTCCTCTTCTCCCGTAGATTTCAGTCGACGGATTCCATGACGTTTTTTGAATTTATCCAACCAACCAAATTGTACAATCCCGTGAGGATATTCTGCAAGTGGACTGTATTATTTTTCTTGGTCTCACAGGATTGTAAAATACCAGTTGGTACAACCAAGATAAATAAAGAACATAAAACAAATATATATCAGTTTATCTTCAGATTTATTGTGGGCGTTTGCTCCTTACCGCTAAGTCGTGAAAAACCAAGTGAACGACTTGTTGCAGAAAAAAGAAAATGGTGCTCAAAAATTATAATTCAGCATCAATTCTACTTCTAATTACTTCTACTACTTCTAATTCTGTAGTGGACTGTATATCCATAGGTCGCTGGTTCATATCCGGCTCGAAGGACCATGTACAATCCTGTGAGGATATTCTGCAAGTGGACTGTATTATTTTTCTTGGTCTCACAGGATTGTAAAATACCAGTTGGTACAACCAAGATAAATAAAGAACATAAAACAAATATATATCAGTTTATCTTCAGATTTATTGTGGGCGTTTGCTCCTTACCGCTAAGTCGTGAAAAACCAAGTGAACGACTTGTTGCAGAAAAAAGAAAATGGTGCTCAAAAATTATAATTCAGCATCAATTGGAAACTTCATGGAAAACCTTCGTCCAATTGAGTAAAAGCTATTTACGAACTCAATTAGACGTAGGGTTGCCATGAAGCTTATTACAAGAGTAATTGAGAAACAACTATTTAAGTGTAAATAGTACTTATATTTCATAGGGAAATTCATTTGCCTTATGTATCGAGACATATTTTAAGATAGTAAAAATTCATGCAACTTATAACTAAAAACGAACTCGTAAGAGTTCGTTAAGGTTGAACGTAGGGTTGCCATGAAGCTTATTACAAGAGTAATTGAGAAACAACTATTTAAGTGTAAATAGTACTTATAATTCATAGGGAAATTCATTTGCCTTATGTATCGAGACATATTTTAAGATAGTAAAAATTCATGCAACTTATAACTAAAAACGAACTCGTAAGAGTTCGTTAAGGTTGAACGTAGTTCAACATGTGTTTTGTTGTTATAAACTATTTATATGTGTAATTAATTAATAAAATATGTATTGTTTAATGCCAAAGATATAAGTTCCTTAATATTTAAATACATGTGTAATCAGATGAAAAAAAAATAATAAATACGAATTAAATTAAAAATGAATATAAACGTTTCTTTTGAAAATATAAAGCTTTTTTTCGAAATAATGAAGTTGCATGTAAAATTAAATGATAAACAAAATAAAACAAGTGAATTTTTTGGTATAAGAAAATCAACAGGAAACAGACTTTTAAAATCATTATGCAAAACTAAAAATCTAAGTAAATGTTCATAATGATTAAAAAGAAACTCTTAGCAAGTAATACTTAACTAGTAATGTCTAAATGTGATTATAAATCGTTCGTTTTAAATAATTAAGTAGTTCAGTAATGATAATAAGAATAATAAGTTTTATAATTAAGAATTAAATACATTTGGCTGAAGTTTCAAAGAAATAAATCGCTCATCATCTATCTTCTTATGTGACTTTAGATATATTTGTTACTTTTGTCGTTTTTTTGTTTGTTTTGTGTTTCCCTTGGACATTTATATGCGTTTAAGGGTACTCTACATATACTACAGTTTATTTATTTTTTAATACTTCTAATTTTTGTAGATAATAATAATACTTGAATAAGTGCACTCTGAATTCATGTTTAACTTCAAATGGAACATTTTTGCCTTTTCGACAATCATTTCTCCTGAAGATCAGAAGCAAATTTCAGTTTAAGTTCATACAATATCTCGATTTCAGTTAACTTACCTGAAATTGGAGTTCCCTTAAATCTTTCGTGTCGAAACCATTCATATGTTGCGAAATCAACTTTTGGATTTTCGGATGTTTTTAGTGTATATCTGTATTTAAAGCCAAGCATTGAATCAGTATCGGAGCAAAATTTTAAAATCCGATCTTTGTTTTTTATTAAATCGGATACAGTTTAATGCCAACTCCATATTTTTCAGACAACATTTTAAAGGGAGCTTTACGTTTTGAGTATTCAATAATCAGCTCCATTTTTTCTTTAATTGAAAAAAACCTTTCTTGCTCTTTTCGCGGATTTAGTTTTTGACGGTGGCATGATGTAAGGAAAAACACGTCTTGACAGGTCAAATTTCACACTGATGAATGAATATGAAATTTGATATGAAAATTACACTTTCATGAAAAAGGGGAATCACCGAATTTTAATATGAGAGATGTGTGTGTATAATACGAAAAAAAAACAAACAAGCAGTCACATGGACACGGATAATAGAGGTAAATCACGGTTAATAGAGGTAAAAAATTAACCACTCAGCTTCACGGTCAATAGATAATCACGGTTAATAGAGTCACGGTTAATCGAAGTTCAACTGGTCTAGTGTTTGATTATATATATCCAAATATTGTAAGAAGTACATTAAAAGCAGAAAATTCATAAAATCTTTGAGTATAGACGTGTAAAACCAAGGAAATTTTCAAAATTTGCTATTTTTATGAGAATCGGGGAAAAGGGGGATAAAATTGGTACCGATCAAACCCTGCTGTGAAAATAATGCAAAATAGGGTATATTTCGCTCCGGTAGAATCGAAATATACTACGATCTTTTAATACTTGTACTTTTAGGGTCAAGATGGCCAAAAAGGGATAAAATTGGTGTCGACCAAATCGACTCTATTTAAGACTCGAGCGTTACATAAAGGTTGGCGACTTTGTAACGTGAGGACATGCTGAGAAGAATATCTTCTCCTTCTGTCATCTGCAAGAAGTCATGTTGTAAGCAGATCACTTTCGTGAAGGCCTTAAGAATTCCGACGCTGGCTCTCTTCTTGCTGTCGCATTTCACAGTGTGTTATTGTTGTTTTTGTGTTTTGCTTACATCAACATTTACAAATCCACACAATAAATAAATGTCGCTCGAGTGTCTTATGCAGCAGGATGTCTTCAATGTTCAAACACTCAGCACAGGATGTACGAGTATGTATGTATGTGTGTGCAACTACTCGTGGTAGAAGCCGCAACAGCAGCGGTAGCAATGAAAAAAATGGCTGAAGTTCGTTAATTTTGTTGCCAAAAAATATTCTTGCGAAAATTGTGCGCTAGACGTGTGTTCCTGTAAGTGCGTCCGTATGTATGTGACACCGTAAGTATGTGGCAGGATAATATTAATTCATATACAAAACCTTTGTCTGTACACATGTGTTGTGTGCGCGCTGCACGTACGTCTTCGTGTGGTTGTTTTGCTTGCCACATGTGTGTGTGTGCGGGGGGAGGAGGTGGAGGCGGACTTTGCAGGTGAGTTACCCTCGAATGCAACGTTTTGGCATGCAAGCTGTTTACTCGATGCATAACTACATACATATATATATGTACATATATGTATATATATATATTTATGTGTGGGAAAGTGGTTTTAACGGCAGAAGGGGTGGATGAATTTGGGCATAATCCAAGCGTCTTTTTTGCAGTCACCATGCATTGTAATGTGTGAGCAGTAAGCAGTCACCGTTGCGGAAAATTGTGGGAAATACTTAACAGTTATTTGTGTTAAGAGCTTTAAGCGAAAGTAGAATTTTTTCATAAACCATTGTAGTGGGATTACGATAGAACGATTTTTAATAAGAATTGCTAAATACAATTTTCTTTTAAATTTTACTTTTCAAGCGCATTAACATGCCAAACATGTTAGGTTGAATTTGTAAGCGAGCATAGTTGCATCATCATCTTGGAGATATAAGTCTGATCACAAGGTCTGAAAATACCCCTAAAAATCCCTAAGATTTTGAGTGTATAAGCATGTTTTTTCAATATGTCTGCCTATATTTACTAGATATTGGTTATGAGTATTCCCCTTATAGCTGAAACGTGCGCCTTAAAGCTATTCTTGGTTTTGGGGGTGAAATGGGGCAAAAGGGATAAATGTGGTTCAAACGACAGCAGCTAGAAACACGAAATTTAGTGTGTGCATTACTCTAATTAAGTAGATACATAATATAAAATAATGTTTTGCCTAATTCGTACTTTTAGGGGGTAAAATGGAGATATAGGGATAACAAGTAAGAAGGCGTTAAGTTCGGCCGGGCCGAATCTTATATACCCCCCACCACGGAGTGCATTCCAAAGTATTACCAGCAGATTAAAGGATGTCGACATAGAAGTACAGAACCATATTACGAAAATTGTGATATGTTTATGCACATTACTCTATTTGATTACTATTTCAAACTGTTTAAAATCTACTACTGTAAATAAATACAATGCTGTAATTGTGAAAGTGAACATGCCTAAATATTAGGCGACTGTCAGTCGCCATTAGGGAGAAGCATTTTCAGATATAGACAAAGTGACTGCATTATTTTGATAAGAAAAGTACACATTTTAAAGATATCCCCATTCGCCCCATTCTTCGCCCAAATGTACAAATTTGGAAAAAAACCTTCTTGTTTCGAGTCTTCATAGTCAGACCATCGAATACACACCGAATATATGGGGAAATCTACAAAATAGTCCGATTTCAATTTTGAAAAATTAAAAATTTCAAATTAGAGGCACACGTTTTATTTTAGCGTCAACTTGTTAAAAATACATTAAATATAAATAATGTGCTCGCGTGCATCATTTTTTCTAGTGCTGAAGAAGTTATAATCGGATTGTCCCTTTTGGTTCTATTGCAAGTTTAGCGTCACGTTTTATTTTAGCGTCAACTTGTTAAAAATACATTAAATATAAATAATGTGCTCGCGTGCATCATTTTTTTCAAGTGCTGAAGAAGTTATAATCGGATTGTCCCTTTTGGTTCTATTGCAAGTTAAGCCTGAAAACCCTATGAAAATCAACAAAATTTAACCTAAAATGGCTCTCGGTACCAAAATAATAATTCGATCTATTTAGCATTATTAGTAGTACCCATATTCACCGATTACACAGGGTTGCCACCAGTTATTTTTCAAACTGCGGATGTGCTCTTCAAAAAATATGAAATTTCATGATCTGCACTCATCGACCTGATGATGTTCGTACTGTCATAATCTCCTTGTCGCTGAAGGCACACCAAATCGTCCGGTCGCCTTTTGTTAGTATCTCTGTCGTTTATAATCCAATATTAAAAAATTTGCAATTACGTTCACGCTGAAAGCGCAAAAGAGAAAATTGTATCAATTTTCGTTTTATGCAAAAACAGAGTGACAGAATTTGAAGAGCTACCATTTATTCCTCAGTGATGGCACATATAGAAGATTCCGCAACATCATTACTATCATCCACAAAAATATCAGAATGATTTTCTCTTATGCTGAAAAAGTTATAGCCAAAAGAGTTGAACAACACCCGAAAGTTACAAGCAAAAATAGGGTAAATTAGGGTAGACCTTAGCTCAGTAGACTACATTAACAGCATAATTTTAAAACTTTAGGATGTTGGCGAGGTTAAACTCGTCGTTTTGAAAATTATGACACTCTCAGAAATATTATATATTGCTCTTAAAGCGGTTAGAAGCCTGAGTGACATGGAATCGTACTATACCGTAGATTTGCCCATATACACCGAATTTCATGATATCAACTTCAGCGGTTTGGAAGGTCCCATTTTTATCCCTCTTTTTCAGTTATATCCCTTAAAAGTACAAATTTCGAAAAATCCCTCTATTTTACGTGTTTATGCAATTAGAGGGATGTACACACCGAATTTCATGATTCTAGCTGTTGTCGTATCATTGGTACCATATTTATCCATTTTTGTCCCATTTCGCTAAAACATTTATTTTCTTTTTTTTTCACCGAATTCCATGATTCTATCAGCGGCCATTTTGTTGGTACCATTTTTATCCCCTTTATCCAATTTTGCCCCCTCAAGAGTACGACTATCTAAAATCTCCTTATTTTACGTATCTACACAATTAGAGGGATGTACACACTGAATTTCATCATTCTAGTTGGTATTCGTTTAGTTGGTACTATTTTTCTCCCTGTAGCCATTGTATCCCTTGAAAGTACGAATTTCATGATTCTAGCTGCTGTCATTTGGTAGGTACTATTTTGATCCCCTTTTCCTTTCCCCTATAGACAAAGTGACTGCATTATTTTGATAAGAAAAGTACACATTTTAAAGATATCCCCATTCGCCCCATTCTTCGCCCAAATGTACAAATTTGGAAAAAAACCTTCTTGTTTCGAGTCTTCATAGTCAGACCATCGAATACACACCGAATATATGGGGAAATCTACAAAATAGTCCGATTTCAATTTTGAAAAATTAAAAATTTCAAATTAGAGGCACACGTTTTATTTTAGCGTCAACTTGTTAAAAATACATTAAATATAAATAATGTGCTCGCGTGCATCATTTTTTCTAGTGCTGAAGAAGTTATAATCGGATTGTCCCTTTTGGTTCTATTGCAAGTTTAGCGTCACGTTTTATTTTAGCGTCAACTTGTTAAAAATACATTAAATATAAATAATGTGCTCGCGTGCATCATTTTTTTCAAGTGCTGAAGAAGTTATAATCGGATTGTCCCTTTTGGTTCTATTGCAAGTTAAGCCTGAAAACCCTATGAAAATCAACAAAATTTAACCTAAAATGGCTCTCGGTACCAAAATAATAATTCGATCTATTTAGCATTATTAGTAGTACCCATATTCACCGATTACACAGGGTTGCCACCAGTTATTTTTCAAACTGCGGATGTGCTCTTCAAAAAATATGAAATTTCATGATCTGCACTCATCGACCTGATGATGTTCGTACTGTCATAATCTCCTTGTCGCTGAAGGCACACCAAATCGTCCGGTCGCCTTTTGTTAGTATCTCTGTCGTTTATAATCCAATATTAAAAAATTTGCAATTACGTTCACGCTGAAAGCGCAAAAGAGAAAATTGTATCAATTTTCGTTTTATGCAAAAACAGAGTGACAGAATTTGAAGAGCTACCATTTATTCCTCAGTGATGGCACATATAGAAGATTCCGCAACATCATTACTATCATCCACAAAAATATCAGAATGATTTTCTCTTATGCTGAAAAAGTTATAGCCAAAAGAGTTGAACAACACCCGAAAGTTACAAGCAAAAATAGGGTAAATTAGGGTAGACCTTAGCTCAGTAGACTACATTAACAGCATAATTTTAAAACTTTAGGATGTTGGCGAGGTTAAACTCGTCGTTTTGAAAATTATGACACTCTCAGAAATATTATATATTGCTCTTAAAGCGGTTAGAAGCCTGAGTGACATGGAATCGTACTATACCGTAGATTTGCCCATATACACCGAATTTCATGATATCAACTTCAGCGGTTTGGAAGGTCCCATTTTTATCCCTCTTTTTCAGTTATATCCCTTAAAAGTACAAATTTCGAAAAATCCCTCTATTTTACGTGTTTATGCAATTAGAGGGATGTACACACCGAATTTCATGATTCTAGCTGTTGTCGTATCATTGGTACCATATTTATCCATTTTTGTCCCATTTCGCTAAAACATTTATTTTCTTTTTTTTTCACCGAATTCCATGATTCTATCAGCGGCCATTTTGTTGGTACCATTTTTATCCCCTTTATCCAATTTTGCCCCCTCAAGAGTACGACTATCTAAAATCTCCTTATTTTACGTATCTACACAATTAGAGGGATGTACACACTGAATTTCATCATTCTAGTTGGTATTCGTTTAGTTGGTACTATTTTTCTCCCTGTAGCCATTGTATCCCTTGAAAGTACGAATTTCATGATTCTAGCTGCTGTCATTTGGTAGGTACTATTTTGATCCCCTTTTCCTTTCCCCTATAGACAAAGTGACTGCATTATTTTGATAAGAAAAGTACACATTTTAAAGATATCCCCATTCGCCCCATTCTTCGCCCAAATGTACAAATTTGGAAAAAAACCTTCTTGTTTCGAGTCTTCATAGTCAGACCATCGAATACACACCGAATATATGGGGAAATCTACAAAATAGTCCGATTTCAATTTTGAAAAATTAAAAATTTCAAATTAGAGGCACACGTTTTATTTTAGCGTCAACTTGTTAAAAATACATTAAATATAAATAATGTGCTCGCGTGCATCATTTTTTCTAGTGCTGAAGAAGTTATAATCGGATTGTCCCTTTTGGTTCTATTGCAAGTTTAGCGTCACGTTTTATTTTAGCGTCAACTTGTTAAAAATACATTAAATATAAATAATGTGCTCGCGTGCATCATTTTTTTCAAGTGCTGAAGAAGTTATAATCGGATTGTCCCTTTTGGTTCTATTGCAAGTTAAGCCTGAAAACCCTATGAAAATCAACAAAATTTAACCTAAAATGGCTCTCGGTACCAAAATAATAATTCGATCTATTTAGCATTATTAGTAGTACCCATATTCACCGATTACACAGGGTTGCCACCAGTTATTTTTCAAACTGCGGATGTGCTCTTCAAAAAATATGAAATTTCATGATCTGCACTCATCGACCTGATGATGTTCGTACTGTCATAATCTCCTTGTCGCTGAAGGCACACCAAATCGTCCGGTCGCCTTTTGTTAGTATCTCTGTCGTTTATAATCCAATATTAAAAAATTTGCAATTACGTTCACGCTGAAAGCGCAAAAGAGAAAATTGTATCAATTTTCGTTTTATGCAAAAACAGAGTGACAGAATTTGAAGAGCTACCATTTATTCCTCAGTGATGGCACATATAGAAGATTCCGCAACATCATTACTATCATCCACAAAAATATCAGAATGATTTTCTCTTATGCTGAAAAAGTTATAGCCAAAAGAGTTGAACAACACCCGAAAGTTACAAGCAAAAATAGGGTAAATTAGGGTAGACCTTAGCTCAGTAGACTACATTAACAGCATAATTTTAAAACTTTAGGATGTTGGCGAGGTTAAACTCGTCGTTTTGAAAATTATGACACTCTCAGAAATATTATATATTGCTCTTAAAGCGGTTAGAAGCCTGAGTGACATGGAATCGTACTATACCGTAGATTTGCCCATATACACCGAATTTCATGATATCAACTTCAGCGGTTTGGAAGGTCCCATTTTTATCCCTCTTTTTCAGTTATATCCCTTAAAAGTACAAATTTCGAAAAATCCCTCTATTTTACGTGTTTATGCAATTAGAGGGATGTACACACCGAATTTCATGATTCTAGCTGTTGTCGTATCATTGGTACCATATTTATCCATTTTTGTCCCATTTCGCTAAAACATTTATTTTCTTTTTTTTTCACCGAATTCCATGATTCTATCAGCGGCCATTTTGTTGGTACCATTTTTATCCCCTTTATCCAATTTTGCCCCCTCAAGAGTACGACTATCTAAAATCTCCTTATTTTACGTATCTACACAATTAGAGGGATGTACACACTGAATTTCATCATTCTAGTTGGTATTCGTTTAGTTGGTACTATTTTTCTCCCTGTAGCCATTGTATCCCTTGAAAGTACGAATTTCATGATTCTAGCTGCTGTCATTTGGTAGGTACTATTTTGATCCCCTTTTCCATTTGAACCCCAAAAAGTTCTTTTATTTTACGTGTTTTCGCAATCAGAGGAATGTATATATCCAATTTCATTATTCTAGGTGCAGCCGTTAGTTTGGTACTATTTTTATCCCTCTATCCCCACTTAACCCCTTAAAGTACGAATTTAGAAAAAAATAATTTTATATTATGTGTCTACTCTATTAGAGGAATGTACACGCCAAATTTCGTGTTTCTATCTGTTGTCGTTTGATAGGTACCATTTTTATCCCTTTGTGTCCCATTTCGCCCTCTACAAATAAAAATCACTCTATGGTGCCCTTTTATGCTATAAATATGGCTATATCATCTTAGAATTTTACCACGACCCAGAATATATATACTTTATGGGGTCTCCGATGAATATTTCAAGGTGTTACAAAAGGAATGACATAGTACTCCCATCCTGGAGGTGGAGGGTATAAAAACGGAATGATGAAATTTGCTCTGTGAATCTTTCTAATTGCGTAGGCACGTAAAATAAAGAGATTTTGGAAAATCGTAAAATGTACTTTGATTACAAGAATAGATGGACAGACAGACGGAGATTGCTAAAACGGTGATTCTAAGTCGATCGGTATACTTAACAATGTTTCTATCTCCCTTCCTTTTGGGTGTTACAAACAAATGCCCAAAAACATAATACTCTCGTGGAGTGTATAAAAAAGTTATAAACCATTTAAGTCATATAGTTCATTCTGCGCCACCCTGTATATGTTATTCAAATTATCCGAATCACTTAAAGTGACCATTATAAATAAAAAAATGTTTTTTATATCACCGCACATCAATGTCAGTGGATATAGTGTGACTTAGACAACTTTCAAACTAACACTAAAGATAATTAAAATGAGAAATTTCATAAATATAAAAAAATTATAAATATAAAAAAATTTCTTAAATTATAGGCATCTCATTTATTTTTATTTCTGCCTTAGACCACTAATATTTTAACTGGCACATATGTACTTGAAGTTTGTAGCGTACATGCCTTTTGAAGCGTGAAAGGCGTGACAAAAGGCGATACAAATTGTACCAATGATACGATAAGAGCAAGAGACATAAAATTCGGTGTGTACATCCATACAAGTGCGTAGACACGTAAAATAAAGGGATTTTTATACCCTACACCACTTCGTGGTCTAGGGTATTATAAGTTAGTTTCGCGCCAAATGTTTGTAACACCAAGAAATAATCGAGCTAGACCCACCTTTAAGTATACCGATCGGCTTAGAATCACCAGCTGAGTCGATTTAACAATGTCTGTCTGTCCGTCTGTCCGTCTGCTGTCCATCTAAGCTTGTTCGCACTCTACAGGTCGCAATTGTTGTCCGATTGTCATGAAACTTGGCAGAATTTATTTTTTCTGGCCAAGCACGATCGGTATTGAATTTGGTGGAAATCGGTTCAGATTTAGATATAGCCCCCATACAAATGTCGCTCCCGATTTGACATTTTCCGCTCTAGAAACGACATATTGTACCAGATTTTCTTTAAATTTTGCAGAATATCTTATAATCCAACTAGAAACACCTATGCAAAAATTGGGTAAGATCGGTTCAGATTTAGATATAGCCCCCATACAAATGTCGCTCCCGATATGACATTTTCCGCTATAGAAACGTCATATTGTACCCGATTTTCTTTAAATTTTGCAGAACATCTTATAATCCAACTAGAAACACCTATGCAAAAATTGGGTAAGATCGGTTCAGATTTAGATATAGCCCCCATACAAATGTCGCTCCCGATTTGACATTTTCCGCTCTAGAAACGACATGTTGTACCCGATTTTCTTTAAATTTGACAGAACATCTTAAAGAGTGATTTTTTTGAGGTTAGGATTTTCATGCATTAGTATTTGACAGATCACGTGGGATTTCAGACATGGTGTCAAAGAGAAAGATGCTCAGTATGCTTTGACATTTCATCATGAATAGACTTACTAACGAGCAACGCTTGCAAATCATTGAATTTTATTACCAAAATCAGTGTTCGGTTCGAAATGTGTTTCGCGCTTTACGTCCGATTTATGGTCTACATAATCGACCAAGTGAGCAAACAATTAATGCGATTGTGACCAAGTTTCGCACTCAGTTTACTTTATTGGACATTAAACCAACCACACGAATGCGTACAGAAGAGAATATTGCGTCTGTTTCTGAGAGTGTTGCTGAAGACCGTGAAATGTCGATTCGTCGCCGTTCGCAGCAATTGGGTTTGTGTTATTCGACCACATGGAAGATTTTACGTAAAGATCTTGGTGTAAAACCGTATAAAATACAGCTCGTGCAAGAACTGAAGCCAAACGATCTGCCACAACGTCGAATTTTCAGTGAATGGGCCCTAGAAAAGTTGGCAGAAAATCCGCTTTTTTATCGACAAATTTTGTTCAGCGATGAGGCTCATTTCTGGTTGAATGGCTACGTAAATAAACAAAATTGCCGCATTAGGAGTGAAGAGCAACCAGAAGCCGTTCAAGAACTGCCCATGCATCCCGAAAAATGCACTGTTTGGTGTGGTTTGTACGCTGGTGGAATCATTGGACCGTATTTTTTCAAAGATGCTGTTGGACGCAACGTTACGGTGAATGGCGATCGCTATCGTTCGATGCTAACAAACTTTTTGTTGCCAAAAATGGAAGAACTGAACTTGGTTGACATGTGGTTTCAACAAGATGGCGCTACATGCCACACAGCTCGCGATTCTATGGCCATTTTGAGGGAAAACTTCGGAGAACAATTCATCTCAAGAAATGGACCGGTAAGTTGGCCACCAAGATCATGCGATTTGACGCCTTTAGACTATTTTTTGTGGGGCTACGTCAAGTCTAAAGTCTACAGAAATAAGCCAGCAACTATTCCAGCTTTGGAAGACAACATTTCCGAAGAAATTCGGGCTATTCCGGCCGAAATGCTCGAAAAAGTTGCCCAAAATTGGACTTTCCGAATGGACCACCTAAGACGCAGCCGCGGTCAACATTTAAATGAAATTATCTTCAAAAAGTAAATGTCATGGACCAATCTAACGTTTCAAATAAAGAACCGATGAGATTTTGCAAATTTTATGCGTTTTTTTTAAAAAAAGTTATCAAGCTCTTAAAAAATCACCCTTTATAATCAAACTAGAAACACGTATGCAAAAATTGGGTAAGATCGGTTCAGATTTAGATATAGCCCCCATACAAATGTCGCTCCCGATTTGACATTTTCCGCTCTAGAAACGTCATATTGTACCCGATTTTCTTTAAATTTTGCAGAACATCTTATAATCCAACTAGAAACACCTATGCAAAAAAATGGGTAAGATCAGTTCAGATTTAGATATACCCCCCATACAAATGTCGCTCCCGATTTGACATTTTCCGCTCTATAATCGACATATTGTACCCGATTTTCTTTAAATTTGGCAGAACATCTTATAATCCAACTAGAAACACCTATGCAAAAATTGGGTAAGATCGGTTCAGATTTAGATATAGCCCCCATACAAATGTTGCTCCCGATTTGACATTTTCCGCTCTAGAAACGACATATTGTACCCGATTTTCTTTAAATTTGGCAGAACATCTTATAATCAAACTAGAAACACGTGTGCAAAAATTGGGTAGGATCGGTTCAGATTTAGATATAGCCCCCATACAAATGTCGCTCCCGATTTGACATTTTCCGCTCTAGAAATGACATATTGTACCCGATTTTCTTTAAATTTGGCAGAACATCTTATAATCAAACTAGAAACACGTGTGCAAAAATTGGGTAGGATCGGTTCAGATTTAGATATAGCCCCCATACAAATGTCGCTCCCGATTTGACATTTTCCGCTCTAGAAGCGTCATATTGTACCCGATTTTCTTTAAATTTTGCAGAACATCTTATAATCCAACTAGAAACACCTATGCAAAAATTGAGTAAGATCGGTTCAGATTTAGATGTACCCCCCATACAAATGTCGCTCCCGATTTGACGTTTTCCGCTCTAAAATCCACATAGTGTACCCGTTTTTCTTCAAAATTGGTACAACATCTTAGAATCCAACTAAAAAACCTATGGTGAAAGTGAGTAAGATCGGTTCAGATTTAGATATAGCCCTCATACAAATGTTGCTCCCAAATGTTTATCCGATTTTGGCCAAATTTTGCATATTATATTTCACCCATAAACAGACATGGTGAAAGCGGGTCACATCGTTCCAGGTTTCAATATACCCCCGTACAAATGTCCTTTTCCGATTTAACATTTTTTGTCAAACACATACATTTACAGGATGCAAAAATCCTTCCCGATTTCAATTTTTTACCGAATTGAATTGCAATGAGAATTGTTTGGGTGATGCCCATATGTCCATACTTTGGTATGACTTTGGTTAACTACTGTATAATTTGTATTTGTCTGTCGGACAATTGGATCAATTACCATATTATTTACCATATTCCTTAAGTTTGACTAAAGATGAATTTATAGCATATAAATTATATGAATATAATTTGTATGAACTACATAAAATTGCTCCCATGAAATACCTGGGTTTAGTAATCAAAGCGAGGTACATACGCAGGGAGTGGTGTAGGGTATTATATAGTCGGCCCCGCCCGACTTTAGCCTTTCCTTACTTGTTTAAAATTCGATCTTTTAATGGATACAATTGATAAAGAGGCATCCAAATGGTACCAACCAAACCGCTGAAGTTGAAATCATGAAATTCGGTGTAATTATTCACCGGAATATGTAGATAAAAATTGTGCCAATCAAACGGCTGTAGATAGAATCATGAAAATCAGGGTGTTGGCTGCTCAGAGCGTGGATGGTTGTGTTTGTAAATGGTACGAAAACCCAATAATAGTTAGCGAACTTAAACACATTATTTGAATATACTTGAAGTATTATTTTGGTACGTACGGATATCATGCTACCAAAACATTTTGATAACCTCTCCCATCAAGCGGGAGTGGTCTTTAAATATATATGTATTGCATGAAAAATATCAGGAATTTTAGAGTCAAATGTTTGTACAAGTAAACCATATGGTGTTTCAGCCCAATGTTTATGGCCCTCTAACCACCAGTAAAATTCTGGAATTTACTGCACATTGGAAGGTATATATGCGTCGGCCCTTTCGAACTTTACGAACTTTTTACATGTTTTTATATCAATACGAAACAATAATTAATTTATCAACTATATCCTCGCCATTACTCTTACATATAACGCCAAATCTCATATGTATCCGTCAAAAAAAGATTTCTATCTTCATTATGTGGAAAAATCACACATGGTCCGTAGTTTCTTTGGACGCTTCCGACAAACACAAACATTTAAAGAATAGTCGAAATAATTGGTATTAAATTGCACAAAAGTTTTAAGAGTTTACAATCAACCTTTGTAGGGAGGGAGCGAAAGAGAGAGAGAGAGCGGGAGAAGGAACATTGCAGAAAAGGCAACGTTTTCGATAAAAATATCCTTCGCTTGCAACACGTAGCAAGTTTTGTGTTGCTATTCGAAATTGAGCTGATGATGCATTTTCTTTCAAAGCTAATTTAAAGAATGAATGAAAGCTGGAAAAGAAACGTTGAAAAAGTTTTCCTTTCACCAATTGAAATATTTACAGTGTGAAGTTTTTTTGTATGATGTGCGATGTGCTGCAGGAACGGATAGGAATCAGCTGGAAATCACAAGTTAACATATCAAATGCTGATGATGTATTGTTGCAAGAGTGTTTACGAAAACGAAAACTTTGAGATGAAGAAATTGGTCTGGTTTGGCTAACGAAGTATGAACTGTGGCTTTTTCGCTTGGCTTACGAAATTCCCTGTTTCGTTGTTTAGAAGATACTTTCGTTTAAGATACATCAGCATGATTCTCGTGTTACTTTTGCTGCACTTTCTTGGTTTTCAATTTAAGCAGGGGTGTGTGCTTTCGAAATAACTTGGAATGTATAGTTTTTGATTAAATGAATATTTTATTCAGTCACCGATATGGTATTGAGGGGGAAAGATGATGGACCTTGTGTCCACCCAACGGGAAAAACATTGTCCATAATCATGAATGTACCTGTTAAATGTAGGACCTATCACTGAACTGGTTGCAGCAACAATTAGGAGGGAAATCAGACGAGAAGATATTGATTACTTAAAAATAGAAACAATGACATCGATGGAAGCAATGACACCAATATATAAACCAATAATGATAATGATCATAATGATAATGTCAAATACTATTTTATAATTATTTAGCTTTTGAATTGCTTACTTTTTGGGGTTGAACCAGACCATATTACAGAAATTTACTTTCCAAATTAGATCGAAATATAACCAAACATGGACACCACTAAACCACCACCAAAGTCATGCACTTTTTTTATGGGCCCCAAAGATTTGTGGCCTCGGTGTCATTTTTGCAAAAAGTAATCATTTTCTCAGGACCATATCTTGCAAACCGTTTGCAATTTTGATTTACTCTCTGTCATAAAGAACAAAAATTGTGAAAATATAAAATCATAAAAACTTCATCTACATTATTATTTTTAACCTTTTTCAGGTCGATAGGTAGCAAATTGTTCAAAATTCATCTACAAAAATGTACTTAAGATTTCAATAAACAACTTTCTAGAACATATGAATGATTCTTAACACCGTTTAGGTAGCGCTTAGGTAGCCGCAAAAATTAAAAATTCCGCGAACATTGTTATACCCTCCACCTCCAGGATGGGGGAATACTACCTTTGTCATTCCGTTTGTAACACCTTGAAATATCGACCTGAGACCCTATAAAGTATATATATTCTTGATTGTCATAAAATACTAAGACGATCTAGCCATGTCCGTCCGTCCATCCGTCTGTTGAAAGCACGCTAGAATCTAAACGAAAGGAGCTAGAACGTTAAATGCGTCTTACAGTCGTAGATCTGTTGGGATTGAAACGGGTCGAAATCGGTCCATAGGGAAAAATGTTTCCCTCACAAGGACTAAAAATATCCATAATAATCCCTAATATTTTAGCATATTTAAGCATGTTTTTTGAATATGTCTGTTTATATTTGCTTGATATTTGGTATGCGCATTCCCCTTATAGTAAAAACGTGCACCATAAAGTGATTCTTATTTGTAGGGGGTGAAGTGGGGAAAAAAAGGGATAGAAATGGTACATATTAAACGACAACAGCTAGAAACACGAAATTCGCTGTGTACATTCCTCTAATTGAGTAGATACATAATATAAAAGTATTTCTTCCAAATTCGTACTTTTAAGGGGTAAAATGGGAATAGAGGGATAAAAATGGTACCAACCAAACGGATGTACCTAGAATAATAAATGAAAAAAGGGGATAAAAATAGTACCAATCAAATGAGTCATGAAATTCGGTGTATACATTCCTATGCTTGCGTAGATACTTAAAATAAACGAATTTTTTGAAATTCGTACTTTTTGGGGTGAAAATGAAAAAAAGGGATAAAATAGTACCAATGAAATGACCGCAGTTAGAGTCGTGAAATTCGAAGTATACATTCCTCTGACTGCGTAGACACGGAAAATAAACGGATTTTTCGAAATTCGAAATGGGTACAGAGGAATAAAAATAGTACCAACTAAACGACTACACCTAGAATAATGAAATTCGGTGTATACATTCCTCTGATTGCGTATACACGGAAAATAGACGTATTTTTCGAAATTCGTACTTTTTGGGGTTAAGATGGAAAAAGGGGATACAAATAGTACCAACCAAATGACACCAAATAGACACGGAAAATAAACGGATTTTTCGAAATTCGTACTTTCAAGGGATATAATGGTACAGAGGGATAAAAATAGTTTCAACTAAACGACAACAGCTAGAATGATGAAATTCTAATTGCATATAAACGTCAAAGGGGGTAAAAATGGTACCAACCAAATGACCGCAGCTGGAATCATGGAATTCGGTGTATATATTCCTCTGACTGCATAGACAAGAAATATAAAAAGTTTTTTCCAAATTCGTACTTTTTCTTTTACGACAAAAATTGGTTGAATCATAGTTGCACTGTGTACGTCTGATAATGGATTTTCAAAAATTTTACTTTTGGAATTAAAATAGAATGGAAATACAATCAACTGTAGCACCCAGTAGCTATTGGTAGATGGTATTTAAACTTTTTGAAAATATATTTGAAATCCGGATATTCCATCAGTAATATTTAGTGGTGTATTTTTTTCAATTCTATTGTCTATTTTTTTAAAGAAAACCCATTTTATTTTATAAAACAAAGAAAAAAAGGTATCAACCTACATACATATGGGAAAATCTACAAAATAGTCTGATTTCAATTTTGAAAAATTAAAAATTTCAAATTAGAGGCACACGTTTTATTTTAGCGTCAACTTGTTAAAAATACATTAAATATAAATAATGTGCTCGCGTGCATCATTTTTTTCAAGTGCTGAAGAAGTTATAATCGGATTGTCCCTTTTGGTTCTATTGCAAGTTTAGCGTCACGTTTTATTTTAGCGTCAACTTGTTAAAAATACATTAAATATAAATAATGTGCTCGCGTGCATCATTTTTTTCAAGTGCTGAAGAAGTTATAATCGGATTGTCCCTTTTGGTTCTATTGCAAGTTTAGCGTCACGTTTTATTTTAGCGTCAACTTGTTAAAAATACATTAAATATAAATAATGTGCTCGCGTGCATCATTTTTTCAAGTGCTGAAGAAGTTATAATCGGATTGTCCCTTTTGGTTCTATTGCAAGTTAAGCCTGAAAACCCTATGAAAATAAACAAAATTTAACCTAAAATGGCTCTCGGTACCAAAATAATAATTCGATCTATTTAGCACTTACACACATTATTAGTAGTACCCATATTCACCGATCACACAGGGTTGCCACCAGTTATTTTTCAAACTGCTGATGTGTGATGTGCTCTTCAAAAAATATGAAATTTCATGATCTGCACGCATCGACCTGATGATGTTCGTACTGTCATAATCTCCTTGTCGCTGAAGGCACTCCAAATCGTCCGGTCGCCTTTTGTTAGTATCTCTGTCGTTTATAATCCAATATTACAAAAATTGCAATTACGTTCACGCTGAAAGCGCAAAAAAGAAAATTGTATCAATTTTCGTTTTATGCAAAAACAGAGTGACAGATTTTGAAGAGCTATCATTTATTCCTCAGTGATGGCACACGCCCTTTTCAACATATAGAAGATTCCGCAACATCATTACTATCATCCACAAAAAAATCAGAATGATTTTCTCTTATGCTGAAAAAGTTATAGCCAAAAGAGTTGAACAACTCCCGAAAGTTACAAGCAAAAATAGGGTAAATTAGGGAGACCTTAGCTCAGTAGACTACATTAGCAGCATAATTTTAAAACTTTAGGATGTTGGCGAGGTTAAACTCGTCGTTTTGAAAATTATAACACTCTCAGAAATATTATATATTGCTCTTAAAGCGGTTAGAAGCCTGAGTGACATGGAATCGTACTATACCGTAGATTTGCCCATATATTTCTCAGTAATATTGGTACTATAAAGTATTTTTTAGTAAAGTAGTTTTTAATTGATTATACAAAATACTATGGAAGCAAAAAAATAGGGAAAGGGTAAAGTTGACTATATGATACCACTTTCTACCCCATTACAACTGACTTGGGGGAAGAATGTGAAATCAGGAACGATTTTTGTTTGGGTACTATTCGTTATCTGATGTGATCACTTTCACAAAGTGTGTTTCCTACAGAAATATAACATATTCTCTCAAGTTTGATCAAAATCTGTAATGGTATGTGTCTGAGAGAAAAAAGTTAAAGCGGGAAGGACATTTGTATGAGGGTTATATTAAAAACTAAGACGATGTAGCCCACTTTTACCATAGACGTTTCTAGATGAAATAATTTACAGAACATCGTTTAAAATACACAGAAAACAAGTAAGGAAAGGCTAAAGTCGGGCGGGGCCGACTATATAATACCCTACACCACTCCCTGCGTATGTACCTCGCTTTGATTACTAAACCCAGGTATTTCATGGGAGCAATTTTATGTAGTTCATACAAATTATATAAATTATATTCATATATATCTATCTATATCTAAATCTGAACCGATCTTACCCAATTTTTGCGTACGTGTTTCTAGTTGGATTATAAGATGTTCTGCAAAATTTAAAGAAAATCGGGTACAATATGTCGTTTCTAGAGCGGAAAATGTCAAATCGGGAGCGACATTTGTATGAGGGCTATATCTAAATCTGAACCGATCTTACCCAATTTTTGCACACGTATTTCTAGTTGGATTATAAGATGTTCTGCAAAATTTAAAGAAAATCGGGTACAATATGTCGTTTCTAGAGCGGAAAATGTCAAATCGGGAGCGACATTTGTATGGGGGCTATATCTAAATCTGAACCGATCTTACCCAATTTTTGCACACGTATTTGTAGTTGGATTATAAGATGTTCTGCAAAATTTAAAGAAAATCGGGAACAATATGTCGTTTCTAGAGCGGCAAATGTCAAATCGGGAGCGACATTTGTATGGGGGCTATATCTAAATCTGAACCGATCTTACCCAATTTTGGCATACGTGTTTCTAGTTGGATTATAAGATGTTCTGCAAAATTTAAAGAAAATCGGGTACAATATGTCGTTTCTAGGGCGGAAAATGTCAAATCGGGAGCGACATTTGTATGGGGGCTATATCTAAATCTGAACCGATCTTACCCAATTTTTGCACAGGTGTTTCTTGTTGGATTATAAGATGCTGTGCCAATTTTAAAGAAAATCGGGTACATATGTGGTTTCTAAAGCGGAATAAGTGAAATAGGGAGCGACATTTGTATGGGGGCTATATCTAAATCTGAACCGATCTTACCCAATTTTTGCATAGGTGTTTCTAGTTGGATTATAAGGTGTTTCTAGTTGGATTTAAAGAAAATCGGGTACTATATGTGCTTTATAGGGCGGAAAAAGTCAAATCGGGAGCGACATTTGTATGGGGGCTATATCTAAATCTGAACCGATTTCCTCCAAATTCAATACCGATGGTCATTGGCCAGAAAAAATAAATTCTGCCAAGTTTCATGACAATCGGACAACAATTGCGATCTGTAGAGTGCGAACAAGCTTAGATGGACAGCAGACGGACAGACGGACGGACAGACAGACATCATTAAATCGACTCAGCTGGTGATTCTAAGCCGATCCGTATACTTAAAGGTGGGTCTAGCTCGATTATTTCTTGGTGTTACAAACATTTGGGGCGAAACTAACTTATAATACCCTAGCCCACGAAGTGGTGTAGGGTATAAAAAGTGCACTTGATAATTTCAACGAAAAAAATGTTACAGTAAAACAAAAATATTCGAAC
This sequence comes from Polietes domitor, assembly GCA_947397865.1. Classification (NCBI taxonomy): domain Eukaryota; kingdom Metazoa; phylum Arthropoda; class Insecta; order Diptera; family Muscidae; genus Polietes; species Polietes domitor. The sequence goes on from OX377618.1 coordinate 159,593,543, forward strand.
AAACATTTATTTGAATTGATGAAAAGTTTGGTCAAAATCAGAAACTCCTCAAATAGCACTCAATTAAAAGATTTGAATAAATCTTTAGTCACAAACTAATTTTAGCCTTTCCTTACTTGTATTTAATTGTAAACAATTTAAAGTAAAAGTAAGGTCATTTATTGATGTATTTTTAAAGAGACGTGCCTTCAAAGGAGCTATTATAGATAAATTTAATGCTGAAACGTCTAATTGAAATAATAAGTTATTTAAACGATTTAGACAATAATGACCTCGAGTTAGCAGAAAAATATTGGGATCAAGCCATTGTTCTGGAAAAAGTTATACAGTGTCCTTAAATTGTAACCAACAAATTTCAAAGCGAGAATTTGACACCAGATGGTTTCTACAGAAATTTGAAAATGGAATTGCAAACGATACGTTTCTTCAATGACTAGAAGAGAGACGGAAAAGAGGATGAATTCTATTCTATTTGCGAGAATATATTTCGACCCTTCAATTAGAATTTTATTAAACAATTATCAAGTTAGTTGCACGACAAGGATTATATGAACTGGCAGAAAGAATACAAACAACTTTTAGTCCAGATGGTCCTCAATTTTGCCTTGACTCCACAGCACTGTGAGACACTCTGCTATCTATTACAAAAATACGTACTATCTATCTATATATATAAAAGAGTTGCGTTACTGACTGAATGACGACTGACTGACTTATCATTGACCAGCCCCCAGACCAAACGGCTGAAGCCAGGGTCATGAAATTTTCAGAGTAGTTCCGAAATATGACGTAGACGTCGACTAAGAAAGGGTTTTACGATATTCGTACTTTTAGTGGGTAAAATTGGACAAAAAGGGATAAACATCGAACCTTCGTCCTGACTAAACGGCAGTAGCTATAAACATGAAATTCGGTGTGTTCCATGTAATGACCATGAAGAAGAGCTACAAAAAGGGATTTTTCGAAAATTGTGCTTATAAGGGGCTTGCGGGACAAAAAGGGTTAAAAATGGTACCAACTAAAGGATTGCACCTATAGTCGTGAAATTTGGTATGTAAGTTATTCTGCCCATGTAGGAGCGCAGTAAAATTTGATCTTTCACAATTTGTACTTATAAGAGGTGAGCGGGACAAAAAGGGATAAAAATCGTACCAACTAAAGTATTGCAGCTATAGTCGTGAAATTTGGTATATTCCTCTCACCACATATAAGCGGAATATATATGTATTTTTTACTTTTAAGGGTTGCGTGGGACAAAAAGGGATAAAAATAGTACTAAATGAAGTATTGCAGCTAGAATCTTGAAGTTTGATGTGTAGATTCTTCTGACCATGTAGAAGCGCAGTAAAATTGGATTTTTCGAAATTTGTACTTATAAGAGGTGAGCGAGACAAAAGGGATGAAAATAGTACCAACTAAATTATTGTAGCAAGAATCGTGAAATTTGATATGTAAAATCCTATGTCCATGTAAAGGGTGATTTTTTAAATGCTATAGGAAAGTTAAAAAAAAAACACATAAAATTCAGAAAAATTCATGAAATCTTTATTTGAATCGATAGTACGGCCCATATAATTTAATGTTTGAAGATTATTTCATGCAAATGTTGACCTTGACTGCGCCTCAAATGGTCTATCCGCTTAGTCCAATTTTGGCATACTCTTTCCAACATTTCGGCCGGTATCTCACGAATAAATGCTTCAATGTTGTCTTCCAATGCGTCAATTGAAGCGGGCTTGTCTGTATAGACATGAGCTTCAACATAGCCCCATAAAAAATAGTCTAAAGGCGTTAAAACGCCGAACGTGAAATAAAATGTTCACCGAACTCGCCTCTCAATAAGTCCTTTGTTGCGCGTGCTGTGTGGCATGTGGCACCGTCTTGTTGAAACCACATGTCATGCAAGTCAAGTTCTTGCATTTTGGACAAAAAATAGTTGGATATCATCTCACGGTAGCGCTCACCATTCACAGTTACGTTACGATTGCATCATCTTTGAAGAAGTACGGTCCAATGCTGCCACTAGCCCATAAACCGCACCAAACTGTGACTTTTTCTGGATGCATTGGTAGCTCTTGCGATGCTTCTGGCTGATATTCACTCCAAAATCGACAAATCTGCCTATTTCCATTGAGTCCATTGACCGAAAAATGAGCTTCGTCGCTGAACACAATTTTTCTAATGGATTTTTTCGAACTTTATACCTATAAGGTGTGACAAAAAGGGATAAAAATAGTACCAACTAAAATATTGCTGCTATAGTCGTGAAATTTGGATTTT
>OX377618.1:159596022-159778646 GCA_947397865.1 Polietes domitor
TGACCGAAAAATGAGCTTCGTCGCTGAACACAATTTTTCTAATGGATTTTTTCGAACTTTATACCTATAAGGTGTGACAAAAAGGGATAAAAATAGTACCAACTAAAATATTGCTGCTATAGTCGTGAAATTTGGATTTTTCGAAATTTGTACTATTAAGGGGAGAGGGGGACAAAAAGGGATAAAAATGGTACCAACTTTAGGATTACAGCTAGAATCCTGAAATTTAGTATGTAAATTCCTCTGACCATGTAGAAGCGCCATCAAAATGTATTATTTTTCGAATAAAAGGCGCTGCGGTTGTAATATTTTGTTAAAAACTGTGTAGAAAATGATAAAAAATATATATACGAACGGAGTTCATCTAAAACAGTGTACAATCACAAGCACATTCCTTTGACTGTATATGAGTGCTATGTTTCCAATTTACTATTTTAGAAAAGAAAATCAAATAAATACTATCCTAAAACAGAGACGCATAATAAGAAATACCTGGATTTTTCGCGTGCGAAGCAGCGGGTACTGCTAGTTAATTATATTATGTCACAATAACGTATACGTGCTAGGGGTGTTGGTATGTTTTTTCATATGACTGACGTTGGTGTAAGATTTTGAGATTTGGATGAGAGTTTTTTAAGTCATGGAAATATAACCATATACGGACACCACAACGTGAAAAGACCCGCGTTAATTATCATACCGTACACCACTTCGTGGACTAGGGTATTATAAGTTAGTTTCGCGCCAAATGTTTGTAACACCAAGAAATAATCGAGCTAGACCCACCTTTAAGTATACCGATCGGTTTAGAATAACCAGCTGAATCGATTTACCGATGTCTGTCTGTCCGTCTGTCCGTCCGTCCGTCTGCTGTCCATCTAAGCTTGTTCGCACTCTACAGGTCGCAATTTTTGTCCGGTTCAATCGGAATGGAAATCGGTTCAGATTTAGATATAGCCCCCATACAAATGTCGCTCCCGATTTGACAGAAACCACATCTTATACCCGATTTTCTTTAAATTTGGTACAACATCTTGTAATCGAACTAGAAACACCCATGAAGAAATTTGGTAAGATCGGTTCAGATTTAGATATAGCCCCCATACAAATGTCGCTCCCTATTTCACTTTTTCCGCTTTAGAAACCACATATTGTACCCGATTTTCTTTAAAATTGGCACAGCATTTTATAATCGAACTAGAAACACCTATGCTGAAAGTGGTTATTATCGGTTCAGATTTAGATATAGCCCAAATACAAATGTCGCTCCCGATTTCACTTTTTCCGCTTTAGAAACCACATCTTGTACCCGATTTTCTTTAAAATTGGCACAACATTTTATAATCCAACTAAAAAACCTATGGTGAAAGTGGGTAAGATCGGTTCAGATTTAGATATAGCCCTCATACAAATGTTGCTCCCGAATGTTTAACCGATTTTGGCCAAACTTTACATATTATATTTCACCAATAAACATACATGTTGAAAGCGGGTCACATCGTTCAAGGTTTCAATATACCCCCATACAAATGTCCTTTCCGATTTAACATTTTTTTGTCAAACACATACATTTACAGGCTGCAAAAATCCTTCCCGATTTCACTTTTTTGCCGAATTGAATTGTAATGAGAATTGTTTGGGTGATGCCCATATGTCCATACTTTGGTATAACCCAAATGTAGCCCTTTCTGATCTATTACAGCTCTAGAAACTACATCTTACATCGGATCTTCATCAAATTTTGCAGATCATGATATTTTTTCAACTAGGAATACCTACAGTGAATGAGAAATATATAGGCCCATGTTTTGGACCAGGCCCAGAATGTTGTTATAAGCCCACTTTTGAAATGTCGGTCCTATTACAATTGTATAATTTGTATTTGTCTGTCGGATAATTGGATCAATTACCATATTATTAACCATATTCGTTAAATATGACTAAAGATTTATTTATAGTAATTTATACTGTATAATTTATATGAACTACATAAAATTGCTCCCATGAAATACCTGGGTTTAGTAATCAAAGCGAGGTACATACGCAGGGAGTGGTGTAGGGTACGGCCCCGCCCGACTTTAGCCTTTCCTTACTTGTTTTTTTATTATTTTTATAATATTATGAATTATAATTTATTTTCAGCATAAATAACTATTTCAATTGATCCCCCTAAAAAGTTAATGTTTTTTATTATTCCCTCCACCATAGAGGCTAAACTAAGTTAGTCATTCCATTTGCAACCCTTGGAATCGACTTGAGACCCTATAAAGTATATATATACATATTTTTGATAGTCATAAAATTCTAAGACGAAATGAAAGGACGCGTGCATCTAAACGAAAGGAGGTAGGACGTCCAAATGTTCCAAAAATACATCTAATATTTGTAGATGGGTTCGGATTGAAAACGAGCGAAATCGGCCGGGAGGAAAAGATTTTTGCCTAACAAGGACAGAAAATACCCATAATATTTCGAGTATGTTTTTTAATATGTCTGTTTGTATTACTATGTATGCGCATAGCATTCCCTTTATAGCAATAATATGCACCGTTAAACGATTCTTTTTTGTAGGGCGTCAAAAAGGGATAAAATGGTGTGTACATTCTTCTAATTGAGCAGACCGTCAAATAAAAGCGTTTTTTCCATAATAGTAATTTAGATGGGTAAAATGGGAACCGAGTGATAAATATGGTACCAATCAAACGGTAACATTGGATTAGAGATTTATGCTGCGTATTTACGTGGTATTTGGTAACTTCAATCATACTTTTAGTGGGTGAGAGACAATAGAGAGAAATCACTCCAATCGTCAAGAAATTTTTAAAATTCGTATTTTTAATTGGGGTGGAAATGCGGAAAAGGGGATCAAATTGGTACCGACCAAATGGCGGCAGATAGTATAACGAAATTCGCTACATACATTCCTACAAAGACATGAAAAGTGAAGAAAATTGGACTTTATGGGTAAACGTGGAGAATGGGGATAACAAATGATACCAATCAAACTGCTGCAGCTAAAATAAAAAAATCGGTGTATATTTCGCTCTGATTTTGTAGACACGAAGTATAATACGAACTTTCGAAACTCGTACTTTTAGGGTCAAAATGTCAATCTTATAAAAATCCAATTTTTTCTGTTTTTTTTTGTGCTGCAAAAAAATTTAAATCATTTTTTACATATGTTATGTGTGAAAATAAGTATCTTAAGGTCAACACATAAGTATATTTTCGAAAAGAATGTTCTATTAGAAGTACATATTGCAAAAATTGACATTTTAGTAAAAAACCAAGTAAACACGTCATTCCGTCCTTCCCTTCGATTTTCGTAGAAATGCAATAACATTTTATTTCATATAGACACAACAAAATAAATAAAAATATTGAACAAATAATTTTATAAATAAATATAAAATTTATATTTATATATATATCATATAGTCGGCCCCGTCCGACTTTAGCCTTTCCTTACTTGTTTTAATTTTGTTTGATTCATGAAGTTTGTTTATTTTGCACTGAGTACGTGAGAGAGAGATAATGGATTTTCAAAAATTTTTGTTTGAAATTAAAATAGGATGCAAATACAACCAACTGTAGTGTTTAAGCTTTTTTGAAGATTGCTATCATATATATATATTCAAATATATATATATATATATATATATATATATATATATATATATATATATATATATATATATATATATATATATATATATATATCGTTTAGTTGGTACAATTTTGATCCCATTGTATACCTTGAAAGTATCAATTTGGAAATAAACCTTTTATTTTTCATGTCTACGCAGTCAGAGGAATGTATACTCCGAATTTCATAACTCTAGCTACTATCATTTGGTTGGTACTACTTTTATCCCCTTTTTCCATTTTATCCCAAAAAGTTCGGATTTCGAAAAATCCGTTTATTTTGCGTATCTACGCAATCTGAGGTATGTATACACCGATTTAATATTATTCTTATTCGAATAACATTATTATTAGGTGCAGCCGTTTGGTTGGTAACATTTTTATCCCTCTATTCCCATTTTACCCCTTAAAAGTACGAATTTGGCAAAATACTTTTATATGATGTATCTACTCAATTAGAGGAATGTACACACCGAATTTCGTGTTTCTAGCTGTTGCCCTTTGAAAGGTACCATTTTTATCCCTTTTTGCCCCATTTCACCTACGAATAAAAATAGCATCGTATGCAAATTATAACAAGTAAGGACAGGCTAAAGTCGGGCGGGGCCGACTATATAATACCCTACACCACTCCCTGCGTATGTACCTCGCTTTTATTACTAAACCAAGGTGCTTCATGGGAGCAATTTTATGTAGTTCATATAAATTATACAGTTACTATCAATTCATCTTTAGTCATATTTAACGAATGTGGTTAATAATATTGTAACTGATCTAATTATCCGACAGACAAATACAAATTATACAGTAGTAATAGGATGAATCGGACCGACATTTCAAAAGAGGGCCTATACCAACATTTTGGCCTTGTCCAAAACATGGGCCTATATATTTCTCATTTGCGGTAGGTATTCCTAGTTGAAAATATCATGATCTGCAAAATTTGATGAAGATACGATGTAAGATGTAGTTTCTAGAGCTGTAATAGATCAGAATGGGGCCCATTTGGCTTATATCAAAGTATGGACATATGGGCAGACATCTCCCAAACAAGCAAGGAAAGGCTAAAGACGGACGGACTTTCTATCTCATTACAATTCAATTCTGTAAATGTATGTGTTTGACAAAAAAATTTAAATCGGAAAGGACATTTGTATGGGGGTATATTGAAACCTTGAACGATGTGACCCGCTTTCACCTTGTATGTTTATTGGTGAAGTATAATATGTAAAGTTTGGCCAAAATCGGTTAAACATTCGGGAGCAACATTTGTATGAGGGCTATATCTAAATCTGAACCGATCTTACCCACTTTCACCATAGGTTTTTTAGTTGGATTATAATTTTAAAGTAAAACGGGTACAATATTTGGATTTTACAGCGGAAAAAGTCAAATCGGGAGCGACCTTTGTATGGGGCTATATCTAAATCTGAACCGATCTTACCCATTTTCACCATAGGTGTTTTTAGTTGGATTATAAGATGCTGCGCCAAATTTAAAGAAAGTCGGTTACAAGATGTGGTTTCTAGAGCGGAAAATGTCAAATCGGGAGCGATATTTGTATGGGGGCTATATCTAAATCTGAACCGATTTCCACCAAATTCAATATTCGATGGTCCTTGGCCAGAAAAAATAACTTCTGTCAAATTTCATGACAATCGGACAACAATTGCGACCTGTAGAGTGCGAACAAGCATAGATGGACAGCAGACGGACAGACAGACATCGTTAAATCTGGTGTTGCTGGTGATTCTAAGCCGATCGGTATACTTAAAGGTGGGTCTAGCTCGATTATTTCTTGGTGTTACACACACTTGGCGCGAAACTAAATTATAATACCCTAGTCCACGAAGTGGTGTAGGGTATAAAAATGTACTACCGAAATTCGGAGTCGGTGACCGCAACTTTAAGAGCGTTAAATCCAATTTTCGGTCGTTATTCTCGTCCTAGTAGACAAGCAATAACAGTTTTATTGTGTGAGACAACGGGTTGGTCGAATTGACGAAAATAACACTGCCGTTCAGGCGTCCGTAGGAAACGATCCAAATCAGTCGATTCCGCGGCGTTATCAAGAACTGTGCATCGCCAAGACCACTTTACGGCGAATTTTGCGTAAAGATCTTGATCAAATTGACTCAAAAATTGAAGCCAATGGACCATTTGACGCGACGTACGTTCTCCTATTGGGCTCTGGATAAGATACGGTAAAATTATGAACATCTTCAGTGACGAAATTCATTTTTGGATCAATGGGTTCGTCAATAAGCAAAACATGTGCTTCATGAATCACCACTTCATCCACAAACAATAACTGTTTGGTGCGGTTTTCATGCCGGCGTCATTGGGCCATATTTTTTCGTCGACAATAACGATCGTCACCTTACTGGCGATACTTATCTCGCCATGATTACCGATTGTTTTTGGCCCGAATTCGAAAACATGGACTTGGACGACACACGTTACAATCGATTTATTGATGAGTAGGTTTGGTGGACGTGTTATCTTAAGAAATGGACCAATCAAGTGGCCGTCTCGGGGGCTACGTCAAATCATTGGTCTATGCCAACAAGTCGACGACGTTGGAAGAACTCAGAGGCAACATTGAACGCGAAATAGCGGCCGTTACGGTCGAATTGTGTGACCAAGTGATCGAAAATTGGGTCCAATGAATCGACCGCTGCCGACTTGCCTGCGGTGGCCATATGAGTGAAGTCGAGTTGCATTCATAAATGTTCTGATTGTAATTCAAGTCGATCGTTTTATTTAAAAAGGAATGTTAAGACCTTATTGGAAAACCCTTTATATACTTTATAGGGCCTCACATCGATATTTCAAGGTGTTACAAACGGAATGAAAAAGTTAGTATACACCCATCCTGGAGGTGGATGGTATACAAAACATATCCATTAGGAAGGTTTGGTATTGATTTTCAGAAGCAATATGGCTCAATGCAAACATTTTTATACCCTTCATAGGGTTTGGGGTCCGGGAATTCCCGGAAAAATTTGGACGGGAATTCCCGGGAAAAAAATTTAAATTTCCCGGGAATACGGGAAATATTAAAAAATATTTTATTGATTATTTTGAGCACTAATTTAGTTTTACTGTACAATTGGGAAATAATTTTGTATATATTTAATTATATTTTAAATTCATATATTTACATTATTGACAATAGTAATGAACATTTCTTTACATCATATTACTGCAAAACACTTTTTAAATTCGCTAAGTCGCTATTTTTGCTAGCTAGGGGAATACACACTTTTTATTAGGATATTTACAGGATTTTTAATAAAGGGTGCTTTTTTAAAAGCTATAGGAAAGTTTTTCAAAAAAAAAACACATAAATTTCAGAAAAATGCATGAAATCTTTATTTGAATCGATAGTACGGTCCATATAATTTAATGTTTAAAGATTATTTCATGCAAATTTTGACCTTGACTGCTCCTCAAATGGTCCATCCGCTTAGTCCAATTTTGACATTTCCACGTTTTTGAGTAACAGAGGCCCAATTGCTGCGAACGGCGACGAATCGATAATTGATTGATGGTCATCATTAACACTGGCCGATACAGCTGCGATATTTTCTTCAGTTCGCACTCTACGTAAGCGAGTTGGTGGTTCAATATCCAACAATGTAAGTTTGGTGCGAAATTTAGTCACTATAGCCCGAATAGCCGCTTCAGTGGGTCGATTAAACTGACCATAAAATGGAAGCGCGCGAAAAACTTTTTTAACAGAGCACGCATTTTGATAATAAAATTCAATAATTTGCAAGCGTTGTTCGTTTGTAAGACGATCCATGGTTAAATTATAGACCAAACTGAAGATGTTTGACAGTGAAACAAAACACAAAACGTGCGTCAGCTGTTTAAACCAGTGTTGCCAAAAAGATAATAGCTAAAAAATCACTCTTTATAAATCGAAAATATCATACTGACAATACTATGGCTGACATAGTGTCAATACTTAACCCCTCGTGCTATCTGGTTTAACCTTAAATTTCTTGTTTTATCAGAAGAATCTACGAGATAAAAGGTGAAAATATTCTTAATGAAGAATTTATTTTAGACATGAAGCCAGCAAGAAATGGTATACAAATAGGGAAAACATTAAAATTGTTCACCTGGAAACTTTCGAGAGAAATCTGCTAGGAATAGAAATATGTATATCTTACGGTATATTTAAATGACCTTCTGTAAGAACTAATGACTGGACTATTTCAATGTTTTAATTTTTATAATGTTTCTATTGCTTTTACAGTTTAGAATATTTTCCCCCGTGCTGTTAAATATTTTCGTCTCTAGACGAATGAATCTTCTAAATTAAAGACGTTCTCAGCCATACGAGTTATTGTTGTCAGGCACTTGTGCCTATGATTTAGTCTAGAATATAATATTTGTAAAATGTAAAATATTTTGACAAACACATCAAACACATAAAAAGCACATCCGTTACTAAATATTGTTATTACAAACCATATTGGACATACCTAAAATAAATTACCTTGAAACTTTTCATTCCCGTTTTCCCGGGAAATGAAAATAGTCCGAGAAACCTCAAACTGGACTAGGGTATTATAAGTTAGTTTCGCGCCAAATGTTTGTAACACCAAGAAATAATCGAGCTAGACCCACCTTTAAGTATACCGATCGGCTTAGAATCACCAGCTGAGTCGATTTAACGATGTCTGTCTGTCCGTCCGTCCGTCCGTCTGCTGTCCATCTAAGCTTGTTCGCACTCTACAGGTCGCAATTATTGTTCGATTTTCATGAAATTTGGCAGAAGTTATTTTTTCTGCCCAAGAACCATCGGTATTGCATTTGGAGGAAATCGGTTCAGATTTAGATATAGCCCCCATACAAATGTCGCTCCCGATTCGACATTTTCTGCTCTAGAAACCACATATTGTAACAGATTTTCTTTAAATTTGGTACAACATCTTATAATCCAACTAAATAGAAACACCTGTGCGGAAATTGGGTAAGATCGGTTCAGATTTAGATATAGTCCCCATACAAATGCCGCTCCCTATTTCAGTTTTTCCGCTTTAGAAACCACATATTTGGCACATCATTTTATAATCGAAGTAGAACCACCTATGCAGAAAATGGGTAAGATCGGTTCAGATTTAGATATAGTCCCCATACAAATGTCGCTCCCTATTTCACTTTTTCCGCTGTAGAAACCACATATTGTTCCCGATTTTCTTTAAAATTGCCACAACATTTTATAATCGAACTAGAACCACCTATGCTGAAAATGGGTAAGATCGGTTCAGATTTAGATATAGCCCCCATACAAATGTCGCTCCCTATTTCACTTTTTCCGCTTTAGAAACCACATATTGTACCCGATTTTCTTTAAAATTGGCACAACATTTTATAATCGAACTAAAAAAAACTGTGGTGAAAGTGGGTAAGATCGGTTCAGATTTAGATATAGCCCTCATACAAATGTTGCTCCCGAATGTTTAACCGATTTTGGCCAAACTTTACATATTATATTTCAAGTTCCAGGTTTTAATATACCCCGCTTACAAATGTCCTTTCCAATTTAACATTTTTTGTCAAACACATACATTTACAAGATGCAAAAATCCTTCCCGATTTCACTTTTTTACCGAATTGAATTGTAATGAGATAGAAAGTCCGCCCATCTTTAGCCTTTCCTTACTTGTTTCGGAGATTCCTATATGCCCATACTTTGGTATAACCCAAATGGGGCCCTATTCAAATCTACTACAGCACCAGAAACTACATCTTACATCGGATCTTCATCAAATTTTGCAGATCATCATATTTTTAAACTAGGAATACGTACCGTGAATGTGAAATATATAGGCCCATGTTTTGGACCAGGTCCAAAATGTTGTTATAGGCTCCCTTTTGAAATGTCTGTCCGATTCATCCTATTACTACTGTATAATTTGTATTTGTCTGTCAATTTGTCATTGGATCAATTACCATATTATTAACCATATTCGTTAAATATGACTAAAGATGAATTTACAGTAACTGTATAATTTATATGAACTACATAAAAAAGCGAGGTACATACGCAGGGAGTGGTGTAGGGAATTATATAGTCGGCCCCGCCCGACTTTAGCCTTTCCTTACTTGTTATACCCTACACCACTTCGGTATTATAAGTTAGTTTTCCGCCAAATGTTTGTAACACCAAGAAATAACCGAGCTAGACCCACCTCTAAGTATACGGATCGGCTTAGAATCACCAGCTGAATCGATTTAACGATGTCTGTCTGCCCGTCCGTCTGCTGTCCATCTAAGCATGTTCGCACTATACAGGTCGCAATTGTTGTCCGATTGTCATGAAATTTGGCAGAAGTTAGTTTTTTGGGTCAACGACGGTTGGTATTGAATTTGGAGAAAATCGGTTCAGATTTAGATATAGCCTCCATACAAATATCCATATAATTTACAATATTACTGCTCTACAATACACATTTTACATGGGATCATGACCAAATTTTCAGGATCGTGTTATATTTGAACTAGAAACAGGTAAAGGGAAAGTGGACCACATGGGTCTATGTTTTGATATAGCCCCCATACAAATGTACCTCCGATTTACAATATTACTTCTCTAAAATGCACATTTTACATCAGATCTTGATCAATTTTTCCACACAATGTTATATTTAGACAAGAAACACCTATTTTGAAAGCCAGCTATATAGGTTTTTTGTTTTGGTATAGCCCCCACACAAATATTACCTCTCTAGGACCCACATTTTACATCGGAAGTTTATCAAGTATTGCAGATTATATTATATTTCAACTAAGAATACATACTATGAAAGTCAAGTATATGGGCCCATATTTTGGTATAACCCCCATACAAATTGGGCCCACATTCTACTCTATTAGATCTCTAGAACCCACATCGTGTATTGGATCTCGATATAATTTTGCATATAATGTCATATTACAACTAAGAATACTTATTTTGAAAGTGATTTATATGGGCCCACGTTTTAATGTAGCGCCCTTACAAATGGGCCCCATTTTGTTATTACCCCTCTAGGACCCACATTTTACATCGGAAAATTTTCAAATTTGCACTTTGTATTATATTTCAATTAAGAATACATACTTTGAAAGTCAAATATATGCGACCATACTTTTGAATAACCCAAATGGGCCCCATTATACTTTATTACAGCTCTAGAAACTACGTCTTACATCGGATCATGATATATTTCAACTAGGAATACCTACCGTGAATGAGAAGTATATAGGCCCACGTTTTAGACGAGGCCCCAAGAGTTGATATACTACTGTATAATTTGTATTTGTCTGCCGGAAAATTGGATCAATTATTTACCATATTAGTTAAATATGACTAAAGATGAATTTATAGTATACTTTATAATTTATATGAACTACATAAAATTGCTCCCATGAAACACCTGGGTTTAGTAATAAAATACACGCAGGGAGTGGTGTAGGGTATTATATAGTCGGCCCGCCCGATTTTAGCCTTTCCTGAGATTTTAGCCTGCTTGCTATTTTTGTTGTATTTTATTTGCAATTTTCCCACTTTTATGAAAATATGGCCTAAGTTGGTGTACACTTGTGCAACTAATAAAGCCTGTGATTTTCTTTAAAATGTAGTTAGAAAGCCTTGCAATGTATATGGTCAACACACTTTTGGTCTTTAATTTCACTCCTACCTTCCATTCTAGAACATTTTTAAATCATATTAAAATGTATTAAACTTAGACTCGCACGCTCTTGTGCGTGGATTAAACCTAACGTACAACTTCCCTTGCGGATAATTCTACAAAAAACGCAAAATATTCCAGAGTCTATGTCCTCTGTCTGGGACAGTTTTGCATATTCTCTGCTGATAAAAAGAAAATAATAAAACACATTCCCCAAACATTAAGTCGCACACCATTTTAAAGGATACTGAAGCGGTCGTCAAAAGAAATAAATAAAATACAAAAGCGCAACAAAGGGAAATTCGTAAAACAAAAAAGCCAACAAGAAACACGACGTATTAAAATAACAGCCTTAAGCAGTTCCAACTAATTTAGACCGGTGTACGAACCGTTGTCAACCAAGAACAACAAATAAACAACCTGACGTCTTTGTAATTACCACGAACAGCAGCACGACCGCATGAAATAACAAAAAATCTTGTAAAAAAAACTATATATACAAAAATTTTTTATATATAAACTCAAATGGAGGAGGACATAATGAAAAAAATCGTGACAACCACAAACAACAACAGCACATAAAAGCACAGGACAAAAGACATCACTTACTCCAGATTTGGGAGACATAGACAACGGACAACGGAAAGCTATGGAGTCGGGTGAGCAAAAGATGCACGAAAAGGTTATAGGTCACCCAAACATAAAACAAGCAAAAGTACTACTAAAAATCAGATGAAACACCGACAGCGACAACCACAGCAACCCTATAAAGACAAATTATGACATGGGCAAAAACAGTTATGACAACAGCTGGCAGCGCCCTAGCTGCAGGAGTAGGGCCGAGTTATCCACGTACCCCCAGCAATGGACGATTTAATGAAACTCTGTGTTGTCAGAAATCGCGCCTACATTATTGCAGATAAACGTTAAAATACTTTTAATATGGATAACATTCAACTCAATCTCTTTCAACATTAGCTAAAAGAAAATTTCGTTTCAACGCAATTAAAATAATTCACACTTTACAATGGAGTGATCGGCATATCAAAGGATCAATCTCCAAGTTTAAAACTCGTTAGTTAAGTTAGAAAAGAAAATGAACGAGAACTTCAATATTTTCGATCGTTGGAGAAAATAATTTCATTTCATTTATGTACAGTCTATGGAATACAAACTTCCTTACAGACTACAACTTAAAAATAATCCTAAAAATAAATTAAATCTAATATCTTTAAAAAATTAATCATCATTACATAACCTGTTAGACTCCTTTAAAGCCCGAGCAATAGGTTCATTTTCGGCATAACCAGTTCTATAAAAAGGTACATAGAAAAGGTTGTTCTGGCGCAAAGTACGGCAAGGCACATTAAAAGTTATTAATTTACACTGAACAGTCAACTAAACCGTTGATAATTTTATAGAGAAAAACTTGAGCCAGAAGACTCCTTCTACTTTCAAGGGTTTTCAAAGAAATCGGTCTACATCTCTCAATATAAATAGGCTCAGGTTTATTAAACTTAATCGAACGTAAAGCAAATTTTAAAAACCGCTTTTGATCTCGCTCATTTCTATTAATATATTTAGTACAAAAAACACTTCATATAAAGCAAGCATATTCCAATCTTGAACGGACTAACGACGTAAAACTAGCGTAACGGTATATGGATCATTAAATTGCGCACAATTTCTCTTGACAAAAGCAAGCAGTAAAAATGCTTTAGAACCAATATAATCCACTTGAGCCGCAAAAGTAAACTAAACATCAAAAACAACACCTAAATCCAACATTTCATCCACACACTGAATCTTACCCGAATTGATGAAATAATCATAACAAAGAAGCCCTATATTTACCAAATGCAGATATAGCGTCCAAGTCACTTTGAAGACGAAAAACATCAACAACAAACATCATACGATTCAATAGACACAAAACAACATCTATCCGATAAATATGACCTAATCCAATCAAGAAAATTTGAATGAAATCCAATACTGAATAATTTCCTAACCAGATTGCATGACACACTCTATCAAAAGCTTTCGAAATGTCAGTATAAACTCTATCAACCTGATGACCTAACGCAAAATTGGAGATGCAATGCTGAGTAAAAGCAGCAAGGTTAGTTACAGTAGAGCGCCCTCTAACGAAACCATGTTGATATGGAGATAGTATTCCTTTTACCGCAAAATATATCTTATCAAACACAATATGTTCAAATAATTTAGATATATTGCACAACTTGGAGATAGGCCGATAGTTACAAATATTGTCCTTCGGCCCAGACATGTGGACCGGAGTAATATATGCAACTTTCCACCTATCAATAAAAACCCCACTATAGAGCAATTATAGAGCATTCCAGTGGATAACAGGTAAGTTCGGCTTGGCAGAACCTTAGATACCCTCCAACATGCATTGCATTGCACAAAGGCTTTCGTTTCTACAGAAGTGCAGTTACATTACACAACAAGTAAGGAAAGGCTAATGTCGGGCGGGGCCGACTATATAATACCCTACACCACTCTCTGCGTATATACCTTTTTGATTACTAAACCCAGGTATTTCATAGGAGCAATTTTATGTAAAGGGTGATTTTTTAAGAGCTTGATAACTTTTTTTAAAAAAAAAACGCATAAAATTTGCAAAATCTCATCGGTTCTTTATTTGAAACGTTAGATTGGTCCATGACATTTACTTTTTGAAGATAATTTCATTTAAATGTTGACCGCGGCTGCGTCTTAGGTGGTCCATCCGCTTAGTCCAATTTTGGCATTTCCACGTTTTTGAGTAACAGAGACCCAATTGGTGCGAACGGCGACGAATCGAAAATTGGTGGTCATCATTAACACTGGCCGATACAGCTGCGATATTTTCTTCAGTTCGCACTCTACGTAAGCGTGTTGGTGGTTTAATGTCCAACAATGTAAATTTGGTGCGAAATTTAGTCACAATAGCCCGAATAGCCGCTTCAGTGGGTCGATTAAACTGACCATAAAATGGAAGCGCGCAATGAACTTTCTTAACAGAGCACGCATTTTGATAATAAAATTCAATAATTTGCAAGCGTTGTTCGTTTGTAAGACGATTCATGATGAAATGTCAAAGCATACTGAGCATCTTTCTCTTTGACACCATGTCTGAAATCCCACGTGATCTGTCAAATACTAATGCATGAAAATCCTAACCTCAAAAAAATCACTCTTTAGTTCACATAACTTATACAGTTACTATAAATTCATATTTAGTAAAAATTTAATGTGTATGGTAAATAATAAAGTAATTGATCCAATTTTCCAGCAGATATTCCGAGTAAAGTAAATATAACATGATATAGAAAAACTGATCAAGACCAATGATAAATATAGATTATACCGCGGTAATAGGATGAATCGGACGGATATTTGAAGGGGACCTATAACAACACTTGAGGCCTGTGCCAAAACATGCGCCTATATATTTCTCATCCACGATAGGTATTCCTTGTTGAAACATACAATGATCTGAAAATCGGAAATGACATTTGTATGGGGGTATATTGAAACCTGGGACGATTTGGCCTGTTTGGCCAAAATCGGTTAAAGATTCGGGAGCGACATTTGTATGGGGGCTGTATCTAAATATGAACCGATCTTACCCACTTTCAGCATAGGTGTTTCTAGTTCAATTATAAAATGTTGTGCCAATTTTAAAGAAAATCGGGGACAATATGTGGTTTCTAAAGCGGAAAAAGTGAAATCGGGAGCGACATTTCTATGGGGGCTATATCTAAATCTGAACCGATCTTAGCCACTTTCAGCATATGTGTTTTTAGTGGGATTATAAGATGCTGTGCCAATTTTAAAGAAAATCGGGAACAGTATGCGGTTTCTAGAGCGGAAAAAGTCAAATCGGGAGTGACATTTGTATGGGGGCTATATCTAAATCTGCACCGACCTTACCCACTTTCAGCATAGGTGTTTCTAGTTCAATTATAAGATGTTGTGCCAATTTTAAAGAAAATCGGGAACAGTATGCGGTTTCTAGAGCGGAAAAAGTCAAATCGGGAGTGACATTTGTATGGTGGCTATATCTAAATCTGCACCGACCTTACCCACTTTCAGCATAGGTGTTTCTAGTTCAATTTTAAAGAAAATCGGGTACAATATGTGGTTTCTAGAGCGGAAAAAGACAAATCGGGAGCGACATTTCTATGGGGGCTATATCTAAATCTGAACCGATCTTAGCCACTTTCAGCATATGTGTTTTTAGTGGGATTATAAGATGCTGTGCCAATTTTAAAGAAAATCGGGAACAGTATGCGGTTTCTAGAGCGGAAAAAGTCAAATCGGGAGTGACATTTGTATGGGGGCTATATCTAAATCTGCACCGACCTTACCCACTTTCAGCATAGGTGTTTCTAGTTCAATTATAAGATGTTGTGCCAATTTTAAAGAAAATCGGGTACTATATGCGGTTTCTAGAGCGGAAAAAGTCAAATCGGGAGCGACATTTGTATGGGGGCTATATCTAAATCTGAACCGATTTCCTCCAAATTCAATACCGATCGTCCTTGGCCAAAAAAGTAACTCCTGCTATCGATAAATCGATTCAGATGGTTATTCTAAGCCGATCCGTATACTTAAAGGTGGGTCTAGCTCGATTATTTATTGGTGTTACAAACATTTGGCGGAAAACTAACTTATAATACCACGAAGTAGTGTAGGGTATAAAAATGTAACATTTTTCTTAAATGTAGCCAACACAAATAAAAATATTGAGAACAATAATTTTATAAATAAATATATAATTTTAACTATTTAAAAAACGCTTATAAGGACGAAATAATACTTCAAGTCAATTCAAAAAGTAAATATAAGTCAAAAATGTTTATCAATGCTTACATACCATAAATATTGGGGTGCATTTTCAACTACAGCTAATTCTAAATGTTCAAACTTTTAAAATCCAATATCTCTCAAGTACTAAGTGCAAGATAATCTAACTTCATGATTCTACCTAGTTTTGCCGTAAAAGAAAAAACAAGTAAAAATGGCGTTAAGTTCGACAAAAAAAAATAAAAATATTTTTATTATTTCAAACCACAGTTATAAGGCAGGGCTACCAATACGTTTATACTATATATATCGAAATTAGGGTTTGGGTCCGGGAATTCCCGAATCGTTTTTCCCGGTAATTCCCGAAAAAATTGAGACGGGAATTCCCGGGAAAAAATTTTAAATTTCCCGGGAATACGGGAAATATTAAAAAATATTTTTTTGTTTATTTTGAGCGCTAATTTAGTTTTATTATATAATGGGAAATTGTAGATATATTTCAAATGCATATATTTAAATTACTGGCAATAATAATGTCCATTTAATGCTATGGCTGACATAGTGCCAATACGAAATAAAAGGTGAAAATCTTCTCAAAGACGAATTTACTTTACATGTGAAACCATTAAGAAATGATCTAAAAATAGGAATAAAAATAAAATTGACACCTGGAACCTTCCAAGAGAAATCTAATATGAATAGAAATATACCCTACGATATATTTAAATTACCCTTTGTAAGAACTAATGACTGCACCATTTAAATGTTTTTATTTTTATGAATTTATTAAAATAATTATTAATTAAATTAACATTTTTTAATGTTTCTATTGCATTCACAGTTTAGAATATTTTCCCCCTGTTTCTGTAAAACATTTTGCTCTCTAGAGTCTTGACGAATGAATTTCCTAAATTGAAGACGCCATAACATTTTTTGTTTCTTTAAATATTTTTTAATTTTGAATCTAGTGTACGTGATTACAATGTCCAATATTATGACTCCTTCAATTCTGACTATTTGTCTAGAGTAAAATATTTGTAAAATGAAAAATAATTTCTAAAATATTTTAAAAACATTCGTTTTTAATTTGTAATATGTCATTAACACTCATTCATTCATTTCTTATATTATTTTCGTAATAATAACTACAGTAATAAAAAATATTTAGTTTTAGATTATTATTATTTTGTTGTGTTCTTCTTGATCACTTAATAATCAAGAATTGCATTCATATTGAAAATGATCAAAAAGTACGAAAACCTTGCAATAGTGTACACGGACGTGTACGGTGGGCGTTAATGGGTTAAAAAATCACACCTGTTACTAAATGTTGATATTTTAAACCATATTGGACATACCTAAAATAAATTATTTTTCCCGGGATTCCCGGTAATGTACATTTTCATTCCCGTTTTCCCGGGAAATGAAAAAAGTCCGGGAAACCCCAAACCCTATTTCAAATACTATTTCAAGTCAATTCAAAAAGTAAATATAAGTCAGAAATCTTCAAAAAAGCTTAAATGCCATAAGTATTGGTAGATAGTTGTGATACAGTTGGTTGTATTTCCATCCTATTTTAATTCCAAAAGTACAAATTTTGAAAATCCATTCTCTGACGTACACAGGGCAATATAACCTAACTTCATGAGTCAACCAATTTTTACTGTAATAGTAAAAAAGAACGTATTTGGAAAAATCTTTTTATTTTGCGTGTCTATACAGTCAGAGTTTGCTTGGTACCATTTTTATCCCTTTTTCCCATTTACACCATAAGAGTACGGCTTTCTAAAATCTCTACGGAATCAGAGAGATGTACACACCGAATTTCATCATTCTAGCTGTAGTCGTTTAGTTGGTACCATTTTTATCCCTCTGTTCCCATTGTATCCCTTGAAAGTACGAATTTGGCAAAACCATTTATTTTTCGTGTCTACGGAGTCAGAGGAATGTATACTCAGAATTTCATAAATTTTGCTGCGGTCATTTGGTTGGTACAATTTTTATCCACTTTTTCCATTTTAACGCCAAAAAGTACGTATTATGCAGTCAGAGGAATGTATACACAGAATTCCATGATTCTAACTGAGGCCATATGGTTGGTACAATTTTTATCCTCTTTTTCCATTTTAACCCCAAAAAGTACGAATTTCGAAAAATCTCTTTATTTAACTTTCTATTTGTCAGAGGAATGTATACACCGAATCTCCTTATTTTAGGTGCAATCGTTTTTATCCCTCTATTCCCATGTTATCATTAAAAGTACGAATTTGGAAAAAAAAACTTTTAGATTAAGTATCTACTAAATTAGAAGAATGTTTTCGTTTGATATATTCAATCTTTATCCCTTTTGGCCCCATTTCGCCCCCTTCGAATAAAAATCACCCTGTAACAAAAACGTGCTCCATTTTTGTTATAGGGGAAAGCGCATACCGCATATCAAGTAT
Organism: Polietes domitor; assembly: GCA_947397865.1. Taxonomy (NCBI): domain Eukaryota; kingdom Metazoa; phylum Arthropoda; class Insecta; order Diptera; family Muscidae; genus Polietes; species Polietes domitor. The sequence goes on from OX377618.1 coordinate 159,614,621, forward strand.
ATACAAGCTGACATATTCAAAAAATATGCTTAAATACTCTAAAATATTAGGGGTTATTATGGGTATTTTTAGTCCTTGTGAGGGAAAACAATTTCCCCTTTGGGCCGATTTCGCCCAGTTTCAATCCCAACCGATCTACTTCTATAAGACGCATTTATGGAAATTTTGGACATCCTAGTTCATTTCGTTCGGAAGCTAGCCTGCTTTCAATAGACGGACGGATGGACGGACATGGCGAGATCGTCTTAAAATTTTTTGACGATCAAGAATATATATACTCTATAGGGTCTCAGGTCGGTGGATGTCCTCAGGAAGTGGAGGGTATAAAAAGTACGAATGTGGAAAAATATTTTTGTTTTGCGAGTCCATGCAGTCAGTGGAATGTATACATCGAATTCCATTCCGACCATTTGGTTGGTATGCGAATGGGCATGGCAAGATCGTCTTAGAATTGTATGACGATGAAGAATATATATACTTTATAGGGTAGGGTGGATATTTCAATGTATTACATTGTGAATGGTATAAAAAAGTATTAATGTTTTGTTGCATTAATTTGCTAATGTTTTTCAAAAATTTGAAAATTATATTAATATTATATTTTTTCGGCGAAATTGTAAATACTTGATTTGTATACCAATATTTTGCTTTGGATTTTTTTTTTCGAAATTTACAATATTTAATTTTTTCGCGATAGCTTTATTATCATTGAAGGGTGTCACATAGACGACTTTGTCCAATATTTCCCATACATTACTTCTTTTGTTAGTGTCTTGTACTGCAAATATATCAACACGAAGCCAATGCACCCTGTATCGTTGTGTGTTGCAGTGTATACAAAAATATGAATCCTTTCATTTGCAATTTATTCTCTATGTTTCACTTTTTTCCATTGTCATTGTTTGATGTGTCAGAACTGCTAACATTACCTACGACGACTGGTGCTGCCTGTTCTTTCTTTATTTATTAAACTGCCTGTTTAAAAGTAACAACAAATTATGTATGAGTCGCAATGAATGAATGGAACAAAGCCAACTCAAGGAAAGTGAAATAAAAGAAGTTGATATAAATTGCACCGGAAGTAAGTTTTAGCAACAGCACGCCACACCAACACTATCACCTAAAAAGGAAACTGGGCAATTCCAAACCGAATCGACCAAAACCACACAACGCTAAACGACATCGATTATAATCCAGCAAAGGTATATGGATTTTGGAAGTTGTACACACTTGTGGAGCTATTGAGGGATGCAGTAAAGTAAACATTGCTGAAAGTTTGCCACTTTCGATTTTCGTAGTAGTTACTGTACTTTTCAGGAAAATGTTAAATTTTAGTAATACAGCCAAACCAAAACAAATGAACATATTGAAAAAAATATATATATATATATATATATCAATGTGTGTCTGTATGTTCCGTATAGGACGCCATACCGGTGGACCGATTCGCCCGAAAATTTAACTATTTAACTGAGGGTGGTTCCTGGATGTAGTAGGTCATGATAGGACAAACAATATTTTAAAACTATCAAAAATTAATCATTATATCTACCAAAGCATACGAAGAATGGGGATAGGGAAGAATGAAAACGTGCAACGCCGAGTACAAAATACAAGTCATTTTATAAATAAAGAATCCGAATTACATAACTCTAACTGTCGCCATTTGGTTGGTACAATTTGTATCCTCTTCTCTCATTTTACCCCCTAAAAGTATGAAAAGTCGATAAATCTTTTTATTTCACGTATCTACACAATCAGAGGAATGTATACACTGATTTTCATCTAGGTACAGCCATTTGGTTGCTACCATTTATATCCTTCTATTCCCATGTTATCCATTAAAAGTACGAATATGGAAAAAATATTTTTATATCATGTCTTCACTCAATTAGAGGAATGTATATACCGATTTTCGTGTTTTTAACTGCTGTCGTTTCACCCCCTACAAATAAGAAGCACTTTATGGGTGCACGTTTTTACTATAAGAGGAATGCGTAGACCAAATACTAAGCAAGTATAAGCAGACATATTCAAAAAACATGCAGTATTTAACTCGCAATATTAGGTGTACTTTCAGTCATTGCGAAGGAATTTTTTCCTTCTGGGCCGATATCGTCCACTTTCAATTTAAATCGATCTGCAACCATAAGACACATTTTGGGAAAATTTGAATCTCCTACCTCATATCGTTCGGCGGCTGGCATGCTTTCAACAGACAGGCAGATGGACATGGCTAGATCGTCTTAGAAATTTACCACGACCCAGAATATATATATACAGGGTTTTCCAACAAGAGGTGTTATTTCGAGTCACCCGGTATTTCGATAGCTGTCACTTTTGAAGCTTTTATTCTTTGACATTTGATAAGTAGAAACTACGCCATTACAAAAAATGGAACGATACACGCTTCAACAACGCATTGAAATTATTAGATTTCATGAATGAAAATGATCCGGAATTGCCTCGAAAAATCATCGTGACTGATGAGGCCCACTTACACCTCGGTGGCTACGTCAACAAGCAAAATTGTCGCATCTGGGGCTCGAAAAACCCAAGAGTTATTGTTGAGAAGCCTCTCCATCCTCATAGTGTGACTGTTTGGTGCGGTTTATGGTCCGGCGGGGTTATTGGACCATACTTTTTCGAAAATAAGGTTGGATAAACAGTTATGGTGAGTGGATTGCGCTATCGAGAGATTATTAATGAGATTATTTCATTTGGCTGATGTTGTTTTTCATTATTAACGGCATACCTTCCTCTTTATTATGAAATAAACATCCGATCATTTATCTCAAAAAATTGATTACAACAATAGATGGACAGACGGACAGACTTCTTCCGCTCTAGAAACCACATATTTTATCCGTTTTTCTTCAAATTTGGCATAACGTTTTATAATTCAACTAGAAACATCTGCACTGAAAGCGGATCGGTTCAGATTTAGATATAGCCAACATACAAATGTTGTTCCCAAAGGTTTATCCGATTTTGACCAACCATTACATATTATATTTCACCAATTAACATACATGGTGAAAGCGGGTCACATCGTTCCTGGTTTTAATATACCCCTATACAAATGTCCTTTACGATTTAAGATTTTTTGTCAAACACATAAATTTACAGAATACTTTTAAATAATTTGATAGTACGCCTTATATTTTACCTTGAAACATACATTATGAGGGTGGGCCACAATGGTCCATGATTAGGACCCATAAAAATCCTTTCCTACTTCACTTTTTACCGAATGGAATTACAATGGGGTAGAAAGTGGAGGGTATCATATAGTCGGCCTCTTCGACTTTAGCCTTTCCTTACTTGTTCATACCCTCCTGTAGGGTATTATGAATTTCTGCATTTGTTTGTAATACCCAAAAGGAAGCGAGAGAGACCCATCGTTTAGAATACCGATCGACTCAGCATCACTTTATGAATAGATTTAGCCAAGTTTGTCTATCTGTCCGAACATCTATTCTTGTAATCAAGGTACAGTTCGCAGTTATTGTCCGATCCTAACAAAATTGTTCACAATTAAGTTTTGCGGATCAAGGACGGAAGGTATTTAATTTGAAACAACTCGGTTATGGTTGTTTCAAATTAAATTTGCTTCTAATTTCGGTCAGATCAAATCGGTTCAGAGTAGATATAGCTCCCATACATAATTGTGCGTTTATTTGCACAATACACAATACATTTTAAAAACGTAAAGTAAGCTCTTAAAATAAGATAGAAACCTAAAATATCATCCAAAAATAGTTGGTTTAATTTTGCCGTGGTTTCCTGGATTTATCGAATTTTTTCATAACAACATAAAAATTGTTCATACAACAACCGAGCTGAACAATTTATGTGCAACTTCTTTAATTTTCGAAATATCATGTTTAAGATTTTGTTTTTCAAAAATAAAAGATAAAAAATATGTTAGATATTAAAGTTAATTTAGAGTTAGGTTAAATTGTAAGGGCCGATATAGAATGTGAACCGCACCTAAATGTCAAGTTTTATCTGCATTTCATTTGACATTTCTCAATTTCAGACTAACTCAATTTGAACCATGGAAAGATACACAATTGAGCAACGTCTTAAAGTTATTCAGGCTTATTATGAAAATGAGCGTCAAAAATTTGAGCAAACTGGGTGTGGGTCTTCAGTGTTGAGACACATTTTCACCTCAGTGGATTCGTCAATAAGCAGAATTGCCGCATTTGGGCGAATGATAATCCAAGAGTGATTGTCGAAAAACCAATGAACCCACAAAGAGTGACTGTTTGGTGCGGTTTATGGGCTGGCGGCATCATCGGACCGTATTTTTTCCAAAATGAGGCCGGTCGGGCAGTTACTGTGAATGATAACGAACTTTTTATGGCCCGAATTGGAAGATATGAATGTGGACGATATGTGGTTTCACACATCTTGCCACACATCTAACGAAACAATGGCTCTTTTGTGCGGCAAATTTAATGGCCGTGTTATCTCACGTGTTGGCGATGTCAATTGACCGCCAAGATCATGTGATTTGACACCATTGGACTCCTTTCTTTGGGGTTATTTGAAAGAAAAGGTGTACGTCGATGAGATAAAGGATGAGATAATTCGGCACATGAATGGCATAGAACCTCAATTATGCCTCAGCGTCATCGAAAATTTGGACCATCGGATGGAGGTGTGCCGCCGAGGTCGCGGCGGCCATTTGGCCGATATTTTGTTCCATACATAATTGAATCATACCAATATTATCATAATAAAAAGAAATGACAATAATTTCCTAAATAATTTGTGTTTTATTCAAAATCAACATCGACCCTTAAAATGTAATCACCCTTTATTAAAAATATAAGGATAGATATTAATTTCCCATTAATTCTGTGTCCAACAAATTAAGGCTTTTTGATTGGAATAGAATAGCGTCCCTATAATTCTGAGGGCATGTTGAATAGATCATTTCCGTAGAATATGCTTATAGTCCTACTGGTCTGAGTTTCTTTTTACAGTGGATCAAAATTTTCATTTTTGGCCGAGGTGAGCAGTGAAAAAATGTTGCAAGCTAATGTCCGAGAGAATCCTTAGGATAATTTTTGACGAAGCCCTTAACCCTCTAGCTCCTCTCTTTATGTGTCAATTTTTTGAGAAAATCAAAAAAGTACTTTCTAAAAGGGACAGTTAAGGTTAAAATGTTGTACGAAAAAGATTGGCTCACCAAAGACACTAAAGTTATAAAAAAACCTCTTCACGCTAAAAAAGCACGCCATCTTATAAAGAGTGATTTTTTTGAGGTTAGGATTTTCATGCATTAGTATTTGACAGATCACGTGGGATTTCAGACATGGTGTCAAAGAGAAAGATGCTCAGTATGCTTTGACATTTCATCATGAATAGACTTACTAACGAGCAACGCTTGCAAATCATTGAATTTTATTACCAAAATCAGTGTTCGGTTCGAAATCCGAAAATCCGCTTTTTTATCGACAAATTTTGTTCAGCGATGAGGCTCATTTCTGGTTGAATGGCTACGTAAATAAACAAAATTGCCGCATTTGGAGTGAAGAGCAACCAGAAGCCGTTCAAGAACTGCCCATGCATCCCGAAAAATGCACTGTTTGGTGTGGTTTGTACGCTGGTGGAATCATTGGACCGTATTTTTTCAAAGATGCTGTTGGACGCAACGTTACGGTGAATGGCGATCGCTATCGTTCGATGCTAACAAACTTTTTGTTGCCAAAAATGGAAGAACTGAACTTGGTTGACATGTGGTTTCAACAAGATGGCGCTACATGCCACACAGCTCGCGATTCTATGGCCATTTTGAGGGAAAACTTCGGAGAACAATTCATCTCAAGAAATGGACCGGTAAGTTGGCCACCAAGATCATGCGATTTGACGCCTTTAGACTATTTTTTGTGGGGCTACGTCAAGTCTAAAGTCTACAGAAATAAGCCAGCAACTATTCCAGCTTTGGAAGACAACATTTCCGAAGAAATTCGGGCTATTCCGGCCGAAATGCTCGAAAAAGTTGCCCAAAATTGGACTTTCCGAATGGACCACCTAAGACGCAGCCGCGGTCAACATTTAAATGAAATTATCTTCAAAAAGTAAATGTCATGGACCAATCTAACGTTTCAAATAAAGAACCGATGAGATTTTGCAAATTTTATGCGTTTTTTTTTTAAAAAAAGTTATCAAGCTCTTAAAAAATCACCCTTTATAACAAAATTACTAGGGTTAAAATTCGTCCATGTTGTTTTGGAAGATCGATTTTTTCGACAATAACTGTGGGTATTTCGGTAGAGCACGTTAAACAAAAAATACAAATTGAATATTTTTGCAAAGTTTTCATTTCAGAATTATAGGTTCACTACTCTGTTCCAAATATGCAGTTGGACAGTGTTGTAATTCATCGTCAAAACGTTTTTCAAAAGAAGGATTCTATGTTGGATGCTTATCGCGCAATATAATTTTCTTAAGGCTTTTTTTCTAGATCCTACCCTATGTTGAGTTAAATTGTTATTCCTCGTGAAGTTTTTAAATTAATGCGATAAGTCGCTGAGATAACTGCAGTAAATATCTGATAATGTTTAATGGTTCCTTCGACGGTATCCTTAGTCGATTCCTTTATAGAGCTCAGACATCCACAAATATAATGGAAATCTAGCTCATTTTTGCTATTTAAGAGCAGTATTCCAAGTGGTCAATATTTGTTCTTGTTCATTTTTAGGAGTCACCATTAACTTATCAATAAGTTTGAATGTATTACAAACATATATAAAAGTGGACGAACCTTAAAGCCGATAATGGGCACATATATTCATTAGAGTGGCTTCAAAATAAAAGTATTGGATGTTCCCGACTAAAATGAAAGATTAGTTTGTTTTATGTGTTCTCCCAAAATATTTCGCTTTTATCATTGTCCGTTCGTGAGCTGGACGCGTTCAAAATAACCTCTATGAATCAGGTTTTTCTTAGATACAATTCACGGTGAGAATGGTATTTAGAAAAAACCTGCTAGAAATTAAAATCTGGTCCGTGACTTATCAAATCATATCAAAAACTTCCATTTTAACCAAGAATAGAGAGCAGAATTTTAACATTTTTGTGTAATTTTTGTTGCATTTTTTATAAAAACCGCAATAACTTCCATATTTTTAGTTCGATTTGTGTTTTTGTTGGATCGTTGACGAGGTATTGATGACCAATTCCAATTTTTATAACTTCCTAACCCATTAAGGGCCGACAATTTTTTTCTTACTGTTGGTTCTCAGTGGGTTAAATGTGATGTAAAAACTGAAATATGGGGTTATTCCTTCCTCACAAAAGAAGCCACTCTAATATTCATATTGCTGTCAAAAGAACTAAAATTGTCAAATTTAATCAATTTTTGCGTGAATCTTTGATATAATAAAATACTGCCCGAGAAAATACCAGACATAGTATTATGAGACCTCACGGATGTATGCATAGTTTCATAAAGGCTACCGAACTGGTCGAAAATGTTTGCAATTGCCCAACTAGGAACAAGATAGCAGCAGCTAAGACAAAGACAGTCAAATAGCAAAGGTTGTGTGCGCTGGCAGAAGCGTGAGGAGAGGGCGGGCGCAAATGTAAGAGAAAAATATGAAAATAGTTGGACGTGATGAAAGCAAAAAAGAAATTCTATACCCCGTCTTTAGCAGTAGATGACGACGAACAAAGCTTTTAATTCACATCCGCTTCAAGTTGCTTATCGGTGAGAGTTTGTGTTAAATGTTGCGTCTTGCGACTTATCCCACGAACGGATGAGAGTTGAGCTCACACCCCCACGTTTGGAGCGTCCAAACGGAGAGCACATAAACCGGCACATCCATACAAAATTAGAGCTGCGAAAAAAGTCACCTGTTTTAATTAAAGCTACGTGATGTCAAACGTTGACAAATCTACTTTTACTTGGCGCTCCTCCGAAAAGACACTGTTCACTGACACACGTGTTGACAGTAGTTTTTCGTCTTTAGTGCGACGCGACGTTCCACTGCTACTGCTACTGCTAATGTTTGTTTTTGTTTCGGCTGTTGCTACTTTACGCTCCACGAAAGCTCAATTGTCATTAGGTTCTAATTGAAAACATTCCTAAATGGCACAGACGTGGTAATGAGTTTGAAACATTTACCCCGTTGCAAATTCTTGGGAATGAAATTTCATTTTAGCCGGAGAACAGCGTACAGAGCTTAAATTAAATAGAGAAATAAGAATTTTCAATATTTTGCATACCTTGGCAAAAATGCATCCGAAGAGATATGACACGTTCAGCCTTTCAACATAAAAGACACAAAAAATTGCGTTTAATATTTGACAAATATGCAGATTTGTTTGTAAGTATGATTTATTTGTTTACTCAGATGAATTTGAAAATAATTTATTTTGATGCCAAATATACAATAACAAATTATATTTGGTTAAAGATGAGACGTGCGACACTAATCCTGGGTCATGAAAATCTCTATAAAATTCAGAAATCAGACACCAAACATATCAAAATTAGTCATAATTTTCAGCCCGAGTTCGCTTTTAAAATGACTTGTCATTTTGAAGGGTAAAAATATTCAAAACATTTTTTGGTAATTTTTCTGCTAGTTCTAGAAACGCGATATAGGTACTGCTTTGGGCAATTTAAGTATTTTTGTGGTTTAGTATCTTTCTTTATTCTTCAAAGCATGATTGGTTGTTTCTTTGTTTTTTTTTTTGAAAAATATGTTTCTATAAGTCTTTAAACTGCACATCAATTTTACGTGTATATACAAAATCCACTAATATTTATTTAAAATCATATGAATTTGGATATATACTGTTGAAGAGTAAGGTCCATAACATAAATGTCTTCCAAAAAATTCTGCGGTTCGACCTGCTCGTTCCACTTCCTAAAACCAACAAGTAAAAACTTTATATACCCTCCACCATGGATTGAATTCCACAGAAGTTGTCGGTTTTCGTAGAAGTGCAGTAATATTACAGGAAAATATAAATTTTTTAATATAGCCAAACCAAAACAAATACAAAAAGTGAAAAAATAATTTTATAAATAAATATAATATTTTAATTATTTCAAACCATTAGTTATTTCAAATCAAAAAGTAAATATTCTTATATTTATATTTTCAATAAGCCTAAATGCCATAAATATTGGTAGCAGTAATATTACAGGAAAATATAAATTTTTTAATATAGCCAAACCAAAACAAATACAAATATTGAAAAAAAAAAAAATAATTTTATAAATAAATATAATATTTTAATTATTTCAAACAATTAGTTATTTTAAATAAAAAAAATATTCTTATATTTATATTTTCAATAAGCTTAAATGCCATAAATATTGGTAGATAGTGGGTGCTACAGTTGGTTGTATTTTCATTCTATTTTAATTCCAAAAGTACAAAAAAATCCATTATCAGACGTACATAGTGCAAAATAACCTAACTTCATGATTCAACCAATTTTTGCCGTAAAAGAAAAATTACGAATTTGGAAAAAACTTGTTATTTTGCGTGTCTATACAGTCAGAGGAATGTATACACCGAATTCCATGATTCCAGCTGCGCCCATTTGGTAGGTACCATTTTTACCCCCTTGACGTTTCTACGCAATTAGAATTCCATCATTCTAGCTGTAGTCGTTTAGTTGGTACTATTTCTATCCCTCTGTACCATTGTATCCCTTGAAAGTACGAATTTCGAAAAATCCGTTTATTTTCCGTGTCTACGCAGTCAGATGAATGTATACTCCGAATTGCATGACTCTAGCTGCGGTCATTTGGTTGGTAATATTTGTATCCCTTTTTTAACCCCAAAAAGTACGAATTTCGAAAAAATCGTCTATTTTCCGTGTCAACGCAGTCGGAGGAATGTATACTCCGAATTTCATGACTCTAGCTGCGGTCATTTGATTGGTACTATTTTTATCCCCTTTTTCATTTTAACCCCAAACAGTACGAATTTTGAAAAATCCGTGTATTTTACTTGTCTATGCAATCAGAGGAATGTATACACCGAATTTCATTATTCTATGTACAGCCGTTTTGTTGGTACCATTTTTATCCCTCAATTCCCATTTTACCCCTTAAAATTACGAATTTGGAAAAAATACTTTTATATTATGTATCTACTCAATTAGAGGAATGTACACACCGAATTTCGTGTTTCTAGCTGTTGTCGTTTAATAAGTACCATTTTTAGCCCTCAAGGGGAATGCGCATACCAAATATCAAGCCAATATAAACAGACATATTCAAAAAACATGCTTAAATACGCTAAAATATTAATGATTATTATGGGTATTTTTAGTCCTTGTGAGGGAAAAATTTCCCTTTGGGCCGATTTCGTCCAATTTCAATCCCATCCGATCTACGACTATAAGACGTATTTATGGAGATTTTGGACGTCCTAGCTCCTTTCGTTTAGATGCTAGCATGCTTTCAACAGACGGACGGACATGGCTAGATTGTCTTAGAATTTTATGACGATCAAGAATATATATAAAGTTTATAGGGTCTCAGGCCTATATTTCAAGGTGGGGGGTATAATAAACCTAAATAACACCCATACGGATAGTCCAAATCAATTGTAATTGTAGGTTTGAAAATGTTTCTAACATCACTTTAAATCACTTACGATTTTATATGCTTTATTTTATATTATAACTCAAACTTCACTCTTTCCAGGTTAATATATCTAAGTCTGAATCGATTTTAGTCAAACTCAATAGCGTCCGCCCGTGATATGCAGATTTCTTTTATGCAAAGTATCATTGGGAAAATTCTCCGAACTGTAGCTTAATTATACCCAGAAAAAATAGAGCATCCAAAAAATGTGAAAAATATGATCATCTTTGATTCGGAAGTAGTGAAAATTTTTATCTTCACCAATGAATTTAACATGGGGTTGTCATAGGAGGGATGTCATTTATTTTGAAAGACTTAAAAGTTACTTTAAAGTTTAAATTTCTGTTTTAAAAAATCCGCCGCTACCCGGGATAGAACAGCGGACCTTCTGGTTACTACTATGGCACTCTAACCATTTCACGTATCCTCTGTTGTGAGTGGTGAATAACTAAAGCAACCCATTTTGTTCCTTAGGACAGACAATAGGAAACTTCACAAAATATTTATTTAGTATGAATTAATATATAACGCAAATTAATACTAAATTAAATTAGCAATAAATAAATTAGCACTACTTAATTTTACTGATATTATGCAGTATTAACCCATTTTGACCCAGTGTTCGATTAGTCCAACAGTAAACAGTAATAAACAGCGAAAAATGAATTTGGCTGGGCTTAAATGAGTTAATAATTAATAAAATAGAAATACGCTAATAAAGCATTATTTTTGTAAGCATAAAGTTAGACAAAATACCTCAAAAACCACATTTATGTATTAGATGTGCAAACAGTGGGTATGTACTGTAAAATTTTCAATTGCATTGATTGATTTGAGTTTATAAATATTTAAAATTCTATAACAATTAAGCAACTAAGATTAACGTATATACTTCTATGTCGTTAAATTTATAGTTTCCTACTAAATATCATCTTCACGCAAAAATCCGCCTAAACTCAAATCACAGACAGTCATCTCGTTCTTATACTCCTAAATGTCTTTGACAGCACTCTGGGTTTCTAATTTTTAATGGGACACCATCTAACAAAATTTGCCGCTGCTTTTTTAAACAGCAAAAACAAAATGATGTCGTAAAACCCAAGCACTAAAGGTCAACCCTATTTTATAAACACACCCACTGATATATGACATGACACTATGTCCTTATATGTACACACTCGTATATAAAGAAAGCACAAAAAATAATAGATTTTTTTTAAATGAACTGGGATTTGAAGGCACATCCCTAAATCGACAAAGCCTATAGTCTTATGATATTTTTACTTTTAGTAGAATTTAAACCCATTTAATTACTCCATTTGTATGTGTTGGGTTGGCAAATGTCTCAACATTTAAGTCCCTTAAGTAAATGAACATAAAATGGCATTTAAAATGGCATCGTTAACTGTAAAAGCATAACAAAACTATAAAAAAACATACAGACACAGAGACAGCCACAGACAGAATCCAACTCCAACACACACACACAATGGATAAGCAAATGGAATACAGGACGAAATAACTCTCCTCAAGGAGACGAAAACAAATACACACATAAACTTGTGTACTATTTGAGAATAGTGTTCATTCGTAGAGTAGGGTAAAATCAAAAATTAAAGACATGTATGCAAATCCACTATTTGTGCTTTCGTAAAAAAATCTCTTATATATTTCATCTACTTTAATAGAGGGTGATTCATTTTTATTCCTCGAAAATAAACAATCTATCTGTTTAATAAATCTTTTTTTGCCCAGTCCTCAAATTTATTTTCGTAAATATTATATCTTTCAAAAATTGGCCGCATAGCGTCCAACTCAGCCGTTTCTGAGATTTCAATTTTCGAACATTAGGGGTAATAGATGAAAAAATGCGCTCAATGTTAACCTTCGTCAATCGCAACAGGCTTGTTCATGCAGAATTTGCAACACCACACGAGAAAGCCCAGAGTGGGCTATAACATGATCCATGGGTAAGCAGTATGGTGGGTGCTTTTTGCCTTACTTACTACGTGGTAGCCAATGATGCTACCTTCACAAAATTCATTTAAAGAAAAAATTCCATCATTTGAAATTTTGCACTTTTAAATTTACACAAGTCGATAAATTAGTACCGATTGAAATATATGCAATATTTGATGTGTTATTAACACATCAAATATTGCAACCATTTTGATCATCCAGTCAGACGGACTGAGATACTTGTCTAAGAAATTGTGCCTAGAATGTTGTATTATTTTAATAATCTTAGGGTCGACAAGACAAATCAATAATATCTATACACTCCACGAGAGTATTATGTCTTTGTGCATTTGTTTGTAACACCCAAAAGGAAGCGTAATAGACCCATTGTTAATTATACCGATCGACTTAGAATCACGTTTTGAATCGATTTATCAATGTCCGTCTGTCTGTCCATATATTATTGTAATCAAAGTACAGGTAGCAGTTGTAGCCAGAACCAAACTTTACACAACAAAGTTCTTCGGGATAAGGACGAATGCTATTTAATTTTAAGAAAATCGGTTCAGAGTTAGATACACATATTTTATCAGATTGTCAAATTTGGCAAAACATCTTGCATTTAAACTACGAACACCTATGGTGAAAATTGGTCAGATCTATATTTAAACTAGGAACACCTATGGTGAAAATAGGACAGATCGGTTCAGATTTATATATAGCTCCCATTCAAATTTCGCTCCCGATTTGAGTTTTTCTGATATAGAAACCACAGATTTTAACAGATCTTCTTCAAATTTGGCAACATATCTAATATTTCCACTAGAAACACCCATGGTTTAAATAGGTTAGATCGGTTCAGCTTTATATATAGCTCCCATACAAATTTCGATCCGGGCTTGAATTTTTCCGGCCCAAAAAATTTCAGAATTTCTTTAAATTGAGCATAACACATTATACTTGAAATGGAAGAAACAATTGTGAAGGTGGGTCATGTTTGGATATATAGACAAATATTTTTCTCGATCTGACAAATTGTTTCAGGTCATATCAGTCTATGATTAGGAAATATAGAAAAACTCCTTCCCGTTTTCACTTTTTTACCGAAACGAATTGTATTCAGGTAGAAATTGGAGGCTGTCAAATAGTCGGTCCCGGCCGACTACAGCCTTTCCTTACTTGTTATACCCTCCACCTCCAGGATGGGTGTATACTAACTTTGTCATTCCGTTTGTAACACCTTAAAATATCGACCTGAGACCCTATAAAGTATAAATATTCTTGATCATCATAAAATTCTAAGATGGTCTAGCCATGTCATTCCGTCTGTCCGTTTGTTGAAAGCACGCTAGCATCCAAACGAAACGAGCTAAAACGTCAAAATTTCCATAAATGCGTCTTATAGTCGTAGATCGGTTGGGATTGAAACTGGGCGAAATCGGCCCAAAAGGAAACATTTTTCCGCACAAGGACTAAAAATACCCATAATAATCCGTAATATTTAAGAGTATTTAAGCATATTTTTTGAATATGTCTGTTTGTACTTACTTGATATCGGGTATGCGCATTCCCCCTATAACAAAAACGTGCATCATAAAGTAATTTTTATTCGTAGGGGGTAAAATGTGAAGGAATGACTTAAGACCCTAAATATGTTTGAACCAAATCCGTTTCTCAACATGTCCGTCCGTCTGTCTGGTGTACACGATAGCTCTCGAAAGGAGTTAAGGAATCAAGTTAAACTTGATTTAAGTTCGAAGATGGGCGAATTGTCCACGCCCCTTCTGGTACCTCCCACACAAATGACACATATTTCTATGTTAAATTAGAACCAATATAACTTATATGCGGATATTCAGAATCAGCTATATTTTGGTATTTGATAAAGTTTTTATAATTTACTTTAAGTAAAAAAATGCGCGTGTTGCCACACCCCTTCTGGTATCTCCCATACAAATCACCCCAATCTACCTAAAATTAAAGCTGTTTTAACTTATATACAAATGGTCGGAATACTCTGGAATATGACCTTTGCTGATGATTTTATGGACGTTTGATACACACACAATATGGACGATATTGCCACACCGCTTATAGTACCTCTCACGCAAAGTGGTATACGCCTTGGTTAAATTAAATCCGATATAACTTCCATACGGGTAGACAAAATCATTTGCAATTTGATATTTGAAAGTGGTTTTATAATCCCATTAAACATAAAACATATTTATGCTTTAGCCACACCCCTTCTAGTACCTCCCACTCAATTGTCTCTACCCTAGGTAAAATTAAATCCTTTATAACCTAACCTCCTATACCAGAATAAGCAAATCCTGTAAGTCCTTCTTCTCTGACTGTGAGGGTACATATAAGTCTTTTCTAGGGTCTCAGGTCGATATTTCAAGGTGTTACAAGGTGTTTGTTGAGTAGTTTCTTTTAGCCATGTTAAAAAAAGTATTATACATGCATTTTGTAATTTGTTTTAAATTGGCCCGATGGCTTTTGAAATAAATAAATCAAATTCGGTGTACATCCCTCTAATTGCGTAGACACGTAAAATAAAGAGATTTTAGAAAGTCGTTCTTTTAAGAGGGTAAAATGGGATAAAGGGGATAAAAATGGTACCAACTAAATGGCCGCAACTAGAATCATGGAATTCGGTGTATACATTCCTCTGACTGCATAGTCTCGCAAAATAAATAGATTTTTGCCATATTCATACTCTTTTACTTTTACGGCAAAAATTGGTTGAATCATGAAGTTTTATGCTACCTTGCACTGCGTACGTGAGAGCTAATGGATTTTCAAATTTTTTACTTTTGATTTAAAATAGAAAATATAACCAACTTTAGCGCCAACAGTCTATCAATATTTATGGTATTTAGGCTTTTTTGAAGATTACTGTATTATATTTATATTTCGAATTGACTTGAAGTATTGTTTATATGGTAGAGTGGCTTCTTTTGTGAGGAAGGAAAAAATGTTGGTGCTGTTCCCGACTAAAATGAAAGATTGGTTTGTTTTATGTGTTCTTCAAAAATATTTCGCTTTTATCATTGTCCGTTCGTGAGCTGAACGCGTTCAAAATAACCTTCATAAATCAGGGTTTTCTTGAAAAGAATTCACCATGAGAATGGTATTGAAAAAAAAACACTAGAAATTAAAATCCGACCCGAGTCTTATCAATCCATATTAAACACTTGCAATATGACCCAGTATAAAGGGCAGATTTATACTATTTTAGTGCAATTTTGGATGCATTTTTTTATAAAAACAACAATAACTTCCACATTTTTAGTTCGAGTGTGTTTAGGGCTTCGTTGGCCATTAAGGGCCGAAAATATTTTTCATACTGTTTATACTCAGTGGGTTAAATGTGAAGTAAAAATATAAAGCTAATTTTTGGAAAGAAATTCAACCATTTCAAATTTTTCCCTTTAAAAATTAAAACATGAAAAATCTACATAAAATTTGTAAAGGGGAAAATTGAAATGGTTGTTAATGTTAAATTAACATAGATAGACGCATGAAATTTAAAGTATATTTAGCAGATGTTCTTCTCTGTCATTTGATACCAATGTATGACGCGCAAAGGTAAGAAACTAAATTATTGAAACATTAACATCCTTTGGAAATTAAAAGTCATGTAAAAAAGACAAACGACTGGGTATTACTGAGTATTAGTTTTCCTATTAGTGACCTATAGTTTCACACACGGTTTTATTGTGACATCTTGTGTGAAGTTTTCCTCCAAATTGAAAGGCCAACATTTCAGATTTTTTTTTCAAAAATTAGCTTATTTATAAGACTAGAATGTGTTTACGATGCAAATTTAACCCACTGAGAACCAACAGTAAGCAACAAATTGTCGGCCCTTAATGAGTTGTGAAGTTCTAAAAATTGCAATTGGTAATCAATACCTCTTCAACGATCCAACAAAAATTCAAATCGAATTATAAACGTGGAAGTTATTGCGGTTTTTATAAAAATGCACAAAAATGTTAAAATTCTACTCATATTCTAGGTTAAAATGCAAGTTTTTGATATGTTTTGATAAGGCTCGTACCAGATTTTAATTTCTTGCAAGTTTTCTCTTAATACCATTCTCACCGTGAATTTTATTCAAGAAAAACCTGATTTGTAGAGGTTATTTTGAACGCGTCCAGCTCACGAACGGACAATGATAAAATGGAAATATTTTGGGAGAATACATAAAATAAACCCATCTTTCATTTTAGTCGGGAACATCCACAACTTTTATTTTGAAGCCACTCTAATATATAGTATAAACGTTTTGGTAGCCTTGCCTTATAAGCGGTGTTTGAGACAATAAAATATTTTTATTTGTGTTAGTTTGGCTATATTAAAAATAGTTTAAATTTTCCTGTAATGTTGAAGCACTTCTACGAAAATCGACAGCCTCGGTGCAATGCAATCCATGGTGAAGGGTATATAAATTTCGGCCCGGCCGTTTTTATACACTCCGCGAGAGTATAATGTCCTTGTGCATTTGTTTGTAACACCCAAAAGGAAACGAGTTAGACCCATTGTTAATTATACCGATCGACTTAGAATCACTTTTTGAATCGATTTGGCAATGTCCGTCTGTCGGTCCATCTATTCTTGTAATCAAAGTTCAGGTCGCAATTGTAGCCAAAACCAAACGAAACTTTGCACAACGAAGTTTTTCGGGATAAGGGCGAACGCTATTTAATTTGAATTCAGTTCAGATTTAGATATAGCCATCTTATCGTCAGATCGGTTCAGATTTAGATATAGCACCCATACAAACTTCACTCCCGATTTGAGTTTTTCCGCTACAGAAACCACGTATTTTCGTCTAATTTCTTCAAATTTGGCAAAATATCTTATATTTCCATGAAAAACACCCAGGTCGAAAATGAGTCAGATCGGTTCAGATTTATATATACTCTCCCTTGATTTTTCCGCCTCAGAAACCACGTATTTTCACCGAATTACTTCAAATTGAGCATAACACGTTATACTTGAATTGGAAGAACCTATTGTGAAATGGGTCACTTCATTCCATGTTTGGATATAGCCCCGATACAAATATTCTTCTCGATTTAAAAAAAATTGTCAGGTCATATTAGCCTATGATTAGGAAGCATACAAAAATCCTTCCCGTTTTCACTTTTTTACCGAATTGAATTGTATTCGGATAGAAAGTGGAGTGTATCATATAGTCGGCCCCGCCCCCGACTTTCGCCTTTCCTTACTGGTTTTTATATAAATTTGGGTGTAGTTTTGCTATTTAAGCGGGAAGAGTTTTATTTACAACAATCACTGAAATTTTCCAGCAAATATTTTCATAGTATATTTTAATTCTTAAATGTCCTTTTTTAAAGGACTTCTTTTATTTTCTCGATAAAAAAACGGCCAAAATAACCCATAAAGAGAGAAGCTAGAGGATTTAGAACTTCCACAAAAATGGACCTCAAAAAATTCCGCAATATAGTTCTGATAATAAAAATTCTCTCAGACATTAACTTACAACATTTTTTTTTCTTTTATTTATAATAATGCTCCTTTCGAAAAAAAATAAACTTTGACCCACTGTAAAAAGAATCTCAGTCAAGCTATACGTTTATTCTGCAAAAATTATCTACTCAGCATGCTCTTTCAGAATTATAGGGTCATGGATAGTTTTATAAATTTTCGAAATATAAAGTATTCGGAGCATTCAACAATTGCATTCTTTTTATATAACATATAATGTGGGTCAGTTGTTCGTAGGTACCGGAATTGTTGTGGTAATTTGTCCCATTTTCAATACACAACAATTTTTTGGGGAAAAATTAAAGTGAATAGTTTTTGAATACGGCCGTTATTTCAATTGGTGTTAGTTGTTGTGTTTTCCAATCAGCTTAAAAATAATTTAATAATTTAATATGTCCCTTGTCTATAGGGTGTGCAAACGACAATACACTCCGTTCCATGATGTAGAGTGTAATAAAAGGCAAGACTTAAATCCCCTATTCACAATTATGAACCCGCTTCATAATTGTTGGTATTTGCAGCTGGCGACAAAAACAACAACAAAAAGCAGCAAGTAAAGTGTTGGAAAAACATTAAAAAAGACAAGTAAAATGCAGTAGCTGCTGTGCTGTGTGTTTTCACATTTGCTCGCAGAAAAGTTCTTTGTGTTCCATTTGGAGGAAAAACAAGTAAACAAAAATATTCAGAAAACCCCGACGAGCACACGGGAGCAGGGACCGAGCAAAAAAGGAAGACGGCAAAAAAGCTAAACAACAACGAAATAAAGTGATGCTAGGGGAAAAAGGCAGGAGCATAAAGAAAATAAAAAAAGAAAAAAAACTAAAAACACAGCATAGCACAACAAAACACACACACACGGACTTACACGACTAATACATACAACTGTATGTAGTACATATGTGTGCGAGTGTATGCCTGTATGTAGTTATGTACATACACATTCATGAAAAGCATATACAAATTGACATAGTTTTAAGATTTGCAAAAAACCAACCGAATGAAATGAAAAACATCATACATATGAAATTAAAAACATGTACACAGAGAGATGGTCAGAGAGCGAGATAGTAGTGGAAAAAGAGAACTGTCAGAAAAAGGATGTGCTAAGAGAGAAATCTAACTGTTATACGGTTTGGTCAAAGAGTCCTTGCTCGACTTTCGAATGTGGCTATATTCGATGTTCGAATCAAATAACGACTTTTAACGCTTCTACGCGAAAGAGAGATGACGAGTATGAATTTTTCTATCACTGAGCAATTTTTCGAAGTTACTGCAGCTTCCTCGAGAGAGAATCCAAAACCTGTTCTCTCTCAATCCGGACGTTACTCTCTTTCATGGTGTTACTTGTGTACATTCGTGTAGTTCGCATCTCGCTATGTTGCGCTTTGTTGTAAATGCCGCTTTATGCTCCAGCGAAGTCTCATGTTCGAAATTCTTCTCAATGTGTGAAGAATGAACGATGTCGTCTATCCTTTGTTTTTTTGTTATTGTTATTAATAATTTTTGCGAAGGTGCAATTCGTAAACAACACAGTCATTTTGCTGACATTTAGTAGATGCGTTTTGTTGGTCGGTTAAAACGGTCCAAAGACGACAAGCGAAATTTCAAAACGAAATTCACGGCGAGAATTATGCAAATTTTGTGAGAAGAGAAAAATAGCGAAAATATAACGTAATTTCAATTCATTGAAAAGACGAAAAAGAAAATAATTTTTGAAAAGAAAAAAATCCAGAAAAAAATAGAAAAATCAATTTGATATTATAAAAATAAAAATCCATATTTGTGCTCGCTTTCCAACCCAGTGTTTGTTTATGTGTATTTTTTTTTTGGCCTTTGTCTTTGGATGCAGTTGAGAAGCATGTGCAAAATATCCTTAATTTCCTTCACGGTATGTTTCCTTCAAAAGTATCCAACTTATTTCATTTACACAATTTAAGCAATTTCTCTGCAAGTGCATTTCCTAATTTTGCATTTTACTTCTCTAACTTGGCCAAAACTCTTTGCAAGTGGAATGAGAAATTTCTTAAGAAACAACTTGCATTTTTGGAAAGTTTTGCCGGCTGTATGAAACATGGGAATATTCGTTTCGTTGGCAGTACCTAGTACCTATAACCCAGTTTTGTTTGTAACTCGAAAAGAAACTAAAATGTTCACTGCTTCAGCTTAAACACATAAACTCGAAAAGTAATTTATTTCCAGGAAATAGTGTGGGCCAAGAGATGACAGGACAAGGACATGAAATGATGTAGTTTTGAAGGATGAAGTGATGAACTGCTGAAAAACTTAATTAAAAATTTTCTAGGGGGCATTACTTTTGTGCAAGAAATACGCCTCTTGAAGACTGGTAGGAAATATTAATTTATTTTTTATTTTGTATTGTGAAACAATAAGATGAAAAATTTCAATAAATTTATATGTTGTTTGAAAAATTATCAATTTATATTTAAAAATTTGTTACACTGTGCAACAAAAAATTGTGACCTGGACCTAAAAAATTATTTTATATTTTTTATATATATTTTTTAATTTTTACTAAAGTTCCCATGTTAAATTTTTGTACTATCATTTTGATAGTATAAGATCCGATCCGCACGGTAATATATTAAACAGTGGGAAATGGAAAGGGCTTCTGAATGTTGCCATCATGTAGAAACAATGTCATAGGAACAATCACAAAAAATGAGAAAAAATTAATAAAAAAACGAAAATCCTATAAAAATTACAAAAAGTTATGTTGTTCCATTTTTCATAAGCTTATAGAATCTGAAAATCTATGAATAGATTTAAAAGTTATAACCCTCTTCCTTATAAGAAAATTAAAAAAAAATTGATAATTAAATTAATACATCCTTTTTCTGACACCCATCAGAATCAGAAATTAGAATATTTTTCTAATAGTAGGCATTCGAAGAGAGCAAGTCCTGGTTGAAGAATATTTATGAATAAAAGTAGAAGTGATGACCATTCTAGTAGAACTATATGTCGTATACAATAAGGAGTGTATATAACATTTGGAATAGAAAACAAGTAAGGAAAGGCTAAAGTCGGGCTGGGCCGACTATATGATACACTTCACTTTCTATCCGAATACAATTCAATTCAGTAAAAAAGTGAAAACGGGAAAATTGTTTGTATGTTTCCTAATCACAGGCTAATATGACCTGGTCCAATTTGTCAAATCGAGAATAATGTTTGTATCGGGGCTATATCCAAACATGGAATGAAGTGACTAACTTTCACTATAAGTTCTTCTAGTTGAATTATAACGTGTTATGCTCAATTTTAAGAAATTCTCTGAAAATACACGGTTTCTGGGGGAACGAAATTTGTATGGGAGCTATATATAAATCTGAACCGATGTGACCCATTTCACCATGGGTGTTCCTAGTTTAAATATAAGATGTTTTGCCAATTTTGAAGATAATCTGTTAAAATATGTGGATTCTGGAGCGGGAAAATTCAAATTGGAGGCAAAATTTGTATGGGAGCTATATATAAATCTGAACCGATCTAGCATATTTTTACCACAAGTGTTTCCAGTTGAAATGTAAGGTGTTTTGCGAAGTTTGAAGAAAATCTGTTAAACTAGTTGTGAGCGAAATTTGTATGGGAGCTATATATAAATCTGAACCGATCTGACACATTTTTACCACAGCTGTTTGTAGTCGAACTATAAGATGTTTTGGCTATTTTGAAGAAAATCTGTTGAAATACGTGGTATCTAGAGTGAAAAGGGTCAAATCGGGAGTGAAATTCGTATGGGGCCTATATCTATCGATTTTCTTAAAATTAAATAGCGTTCGTCCTTGTCCCGAAAAACTTCGTTGTGCTAAGTTTCGTTTGGTTCTGGCTACAATTGCGACCTGTATCGTGATTACAACAATAGCTGGACAGACGGAAATTGCTAAATCGACTCAGAAATTGATTCTAAGCCGATCGGTATAATTAACAATGGGTCTATCTCTCTTCCTTTTGGGTGTTACAAAGACATAATACTCTCGTGGAGTGTATAAAAAGTGTAACGCATTGAAGGAGTAACTTAATATCCTAAGTATGTTTGGACCAAATGTGTTTCACGACTTTTTAAGTTGTTTGAGCCATGTACAAGATAACTCTCGAAAGGAGCTAAGAAATCAATTCAAACTTTGCAGACGGGCGTAATTGCCACACTCCATCTGGTACCTCCCACACAAATGGTCCATATTAATATGCTAAATTAAAACCAGTAACTTTCATACGGATATTCGGAATCACCTATATTTTTTGGTATATGATAAAGTTTTTATAATCACTTTAAGCGTACAATACATGGCTGGTTTTGCTAGGGCTCTTACAATATCCCTCACACAAATCAATTTAAAATATATAAAATTAAAGCTGTTATTACTTCTATACTATAAAAATCAATATTTAAAAAAAATAATACTAACAGACACTCGAAATAGAACAACTTTGTTTGTTCGACCTGGACACATCAGAAATGTACTAAAGACACTTGATTAACAATGTATTTGTTGTCTAATCACATCACAAATAAAGTTGGCAAATATTGTTATATTTAATTTGTGACACCTGACATTTGCACAAATGCTCATTCGAAAAGTTTAATTTTACAAAGTCTAACGTTGGGATAATAAAGTAGTGTTATAAAAGAATAACTATAGTTCAAACATACAAATTTGGTTTGAAAATACAAAGACAAACATAAACATGAACATCATTACAAAATGTGTATCAACAAATACAAAGTACTGTACGTACATAGTAACGTATGAGTAATGTTTAATTAGTTCATATGAATTCATATCACTCATACGTCACATATGTCACTTATTGACATCAATTTCAGTACTGAGTATGTATATTTATATTGTACACATATACATACTTGGTAAGAATAATTCAAAACTTTTCCACTAACACAAGCGTCTAGGACTTTAATCAAATAAGAAAACAATGCCAACACACGCACAAGCTTGAAAAAGACAACGCTGAATATTTTGAAGAAAAATATTCAAATTGTATTTCACCGAATGCAAGGGTTCTATTTCTTTGTGCTGCCTGCCTGGGCATAAATGTGCCATTTGAACTTGGGGGCACGTACAGTGTGAAGGGTTTTTGGCTGGGGATAATGAAGATTTAAGTGCTGCTATTGTAGTTCTTGGAAATGAGTTACAAAATGGTAGCATGAAATACTCATAAAGTGTTTTCCTTCTTCGTGGTATGATATGTATGCCCATGACAAGTTTTCCAAATTTATAACTAGGAAATATTTTATTAACGAGTGCTTTTAGTTTCATTTAGTTAGGGGGGCCTTTGTAAAATTATTCATTTAATAATACCCAAATATTACTTTGAATGTTTGATGCTGTTGTTTATTTTTAATTTTTTTTAACATGAATCAATATACAAACATTTTAGACAAAAATCATGATACTGATATAATTTATTTAATATAAAGAGTGTCATGAAATTTACGCAAGAACTGATTTTACTCTCATCTGTGAGGTATAGTGTTGTCAAGCAAAAAAAAAATCTAACTGTTTGGGACAAGGTTATCTTCCGTTAATGGTAAAAATTGGAATCCACAAATGATTTTCAAAAAACAACTGCTTACAAAACCTGTCATTGTTCTGTGTGGATTTTTTTCGTTTGTTCGTCGTTGTAATATGTTTTCACGCTTGCCATCATGTGGCTGTAACTGGTGTTTGCTATAGTGACCTGTAAGCCGAAGTCTTTCTTCATACATGAACTAACATTGCTGTGAAAGTCATGTGGTTTCAACACGACACCCTGCTCTATAGCCATACTTGCATTGTACAAAATTAGAATA
Source organism: Polietes domitor (assembly GCA_947397865.1). Lineage (NCBI taxonomy): Eukaryota > Metazoa > Arthropoda > Insecta > Diptera > Muscidae > Polietes > Polietes domitor. Next base: position 159,638,563 of record OX377618.1, read on the forward strand.
TAACGAATATTGTCGGTTTTTATGTAGCATTTACGGGTTTTAGTAAATGTTTGGATCTAGGGCTCTTTTCAGAAAATTTTCCGAAATAATAACAGCAAGAAATATTTTTAGTAAGAAATACTTAAAGTAGATTTAAATTAAATTAGTAAAGGAAAACGAGCAGAAAATGCAAGTTTATACAATAAATAAATAAAATAAAACAAGTAAAAAGGGTGTTAAGTCCGAGACGAATCTTATATACTCGCCACCATGAATTATTATGTAAAGGGTGTTTTTTATTGGGGTATAGAACTTTAAGTTGCCATCACTTTTTTAACTGGCGGCCATTTTGTCAGCTGTCAAGTGATTAATATTTAGTTTGGTTTGCCATTTCATCATGAACAGGTTGACAAAAGAACAACGCTTGCAAATCGTGCAAATTTATTTCGAAAGTAATGGTTCAGTTCGCGAAGTTCACCGCAAGCTCCGTCCATTTTATGGACGACATAATCGTCCATCAGAGCAATTAATTCGGTTAACCGCATAATTTCGCGGAATGGACCTGTCAATTGGCCACCAAGATCGTGTGATTTGACACCATTGGATTATTTTCTTTGGGGATATGTGAAGTCGCTCGTCTACGCCAACAAACCAGAAACGTTAGGGGACTTGGAAGCCAACATTCGTAGCATTATTGCCAACATACGGCCCCATATGCTGGCTATATTCGAGCCAGCCGCGGCGCCACATGCCCGAAATCATATTTAAACATTAATGGCATAAAATTATCCTTCCAATAAAGCCAAATTGATAGACATTAAAACGATTTTCTTGTGTTTTATTTCAATTCGAAGTTCTATACTTCAATAAAAAACACCCTTTAGCAGGGTTAGATTTTTTTAAAGTTTTTGAAATTAAAATTCTTTTATTTTATTTATTTTGTTCGTAGGTCTATTTTTAAGCGACTGTGCGAGTTTGAAAGTGGTGAAATTATGGCTTCAAATATTCACATTGTTTAGATATGCATGTTAACAACACTTTTTTGAATAGAAGTTATTATAAAACAATTTATTACCTCGGATTGCGATTGTCTTTTTAATGATACGCATATTGTCCCAAGCTAATATAAAAGGAAATTCGAGCTAAACTCGCTTATGAACACTTATCTATTTTTATTAACATAAGCCAATTTGACAGACTGCAAACTCTTTAGCAGTGTGAATGGTGATGTTGTATTGCAGTTGTAATAGCAGAAAAGTGTCTGCTGATAGGCAGCAGACAATCGCTACTTTTATTAACAGACTTGTTCTCTAACATGTACAAAACACAACTTTTCAGATGATCGCAAATACTGATTTTCTCCCTAATTTTAAGAGCAATTTTTAATCATTCTTATACAATTTAATCTACTATTAAAAAGTTTTCGAAATTACCTATTATTCGCGGTTTCATGGTTCATAGCCACTTTTGAATGTTTAAAATTGAGCACTATGAATGTTGAAATAAGCACATAGCCATTTTGCCCAAATATATAAATAAGATTTGTTGTAAACTCCGTAACGTTTTTCATGAAATCTTGGCAATGTTGTGTAGAAAACGCATTTTCTGTGATGTACACAACGAATTTAAAGATTCCAGCTTCATCCGTCAGATTGGTACCATTTAAACCCCTTTTTCCATTTTTGTGTATATTGCGGTAGGGCACGGTAAACAAAAAATACAAATTAGATATTTTTTTGCAAAATTTTGCTATTAACGCGTAATGATGGCATTTAATAGTACGATATGCCCTAAATCTAGTAAAATGTTTTAAACAAAATCGTTGTAGCGACCTTCGTTTTTATGCTGCTCCATTGTTGAACTAACTTATTTCTATTATTTTTATATTCATAGCCACTTATGCAGTCAAACTCAGCAAAATCAGAAAATTAAAAAATGGCTTTAGAAAAAATTCTTTTTCAAATTTATATGACAGATCTGAGAACAGTTTGGCATCAAAAATCTCATTTTCGAGAAAATGGTTCATAGCCACTTTTGAATATAAGCCCTGGATATATATTTTGAAGAAATATTAAACAAAATCGATCAAATTCCTCGGCGCTTAACCCTTCAGGCCCGCATTTTTCTATGATAAAAGCAGAAAATATCCCATTTTGACAAAGTATGGATGTCTAATGAGTTTTGGGGTTTTTTATTTATATAGGACATGAGTAACATGATGTTTACTCAAAGTAGATTTTTAAAATAGAGACCTATACGCAGAGAAAAAATGCATTACGTTGAAACGAAATTTTAGACGCATGAACATCGTTTTTGAGTTTCTTTTGTGGGAAAAATTAGTTTGTTTGCGGTAAACATGTCATAACTTGAACAAGGAGAAATATGTTTATATCAAACAGTTTTCTTCGTTTGTCGAAAGCAATTTGTATTATCATTACAAACTCCCAAAACATTAGAAGTAACAGAAAACGTTGTTGTTTCATCTGTGACGAAAATATGTCACATTGGTTCAGATTTAGATACAGCTCCATAAAAATGTCGCACCGCAAATATTACAAAACACACATTACAAACGGAATATACGAATAGCCACACCATATTATATTTGGTTTGTGAACATCTGTTGTGGAAGTGGAATGTGTGGGTCAATGTTTTGATATAGCCCTTATACAAATGTCCAAATTGATTTCTATACTCAGAAAGGGGTATATCATTCGTTGGAATTGAAAGAAATTTAACAAGTAAGAAGGCGTTAAACTTGGCCGGGCCGAATCTTATATACCCTCCACCACGGAGTGCATTTCACAGCATTATCAGCAGATTAAAGGATGTCGACTTTACATAGAAGTACAAAAATTGTGATATTTTTATGCACATTACTATATTTGTTTACTATTTCAAACTATATGTATATAGTGGTGCTTCCAAGCTACAAGAGGAATGTCCGCAACAAATTTCAAATGTATCAAGATCAAAAATTTAATTAATAAACCAAGGCTACCAATATTTGTATACTATGTATACATATATATAATGGAAATAATACTTATATTCATAAAGTAAATATAATAAATATAAACATAAATACCCTAAATATTGGGGGACAGAGAGTGTATTTTCAGCTACAGTTATTTGGTTGATTATATTTCCATCCATTCCAAGTATAAATTTTGAAAATACCTTATCTCTCACGTTAGCAGTATAAGACAACTTCATGATTCTACCATTTTTTGTCGCAAAAGCAAAAAAAAAAATAAAGTACGAATTTGGAAAAAAAAATTATTTTACTCTGAGGAATGCATATACCCAATTCCATGATACTATCTGCGGCCATTTTGTTGGTACCATTTTTATTCCCTTTTTCGCATTTTACACGTTAAAAGTACGACATTCGAAAATTTCATCATTCTGGTTGTAGCCTTTTAGTTGGTACCTTTTTTATCATCTGCTCCCATTGAATCCCTTGAATGTACGAATTTGGAAAAACCTTTTTTCGTGTCTACTCAGTCAGATGAATGTATACAGCGAATTTCATGGTTCTAGCTGCATCCATTTTTTTGGTACAATTTTTATCCCATTTTTCCATTTTACCCCCGTAAAAGTACGAATTTTGAAAAATGCCTTTATTTTACGTGTCTACGCAATCAAAGGAATATATACACCGAATTTCATTATTCTAGGTGCAGCCGTTTGGTTGGTACTATTTTTATCCCTCTATCCCCATTTAACCCCTTAAAAGTACGAATTTAGGAAAAATAATTTTATATTATGTATCTGCTCTATTTGAGGAATGTACACGCCAAATTTCGTGTTTCTATCTGTCGTCGTTTGATAGGTACCATTTTTATCCCTTTTTGTCCCATTTCGCCCCCTAAAAATAAAAATCACTCTATGGTGCCCATTTATCCTATAAAGGGAATGCGAATTGCAAATATCAAGTAAATACAAGCTAATATGTTCAAAAAATATTCTGAAATACTCTAAATATTAGGGGTATTTTCAGTCCTTGTGAGGGAAAAATTTTACCCTCTGGGCCGATTTCGCCCACTTTCAATTCCAACCGATCTGCAACCATAAGACACATTTAGGAAAAATTTGAACCTCCTAGCTCTTTTCGTTTGGCCGCTATCGTGCTTTCAACAGACAGACAGACGGACATGGCTATATAGTCTTAGAATTTTACCACGACCCAGAATATATATACTTTATGGGGTCTCCGATGAATATTTTAAGGTGTTACAAACGGAATGACAAAGTGAATATACCCCCATCCTGGAGGTGGAGGGTATAAAAATGCAAATTTCTTTTGTAAAGAGTGATTTTTTTGAGGTTAGGATTTTCATGCATTAGTATTTGACAGATCACGTGGGATTTCAGACATGATGACAAAGAGAAAGATGCTCAGTATGCTTTGACATTTCATCATGAATCGTCTTACAAACGAACAACGCTTGCAAATTATTGAATTTTATTATCAAAATGCGTGCTCTGTTAAGAAAGTTCATTGCGCGCTTCCATTTTATGGTCAGTTTAATCGACCCACTGAAGCGGCTATTCGGGCTATTGTGACTAAATTTCGCACCAAATTTACATTGTTGGACATTAAACCACCAACACGCTTACGTAGAGTGCGAACTGAAGAAAATATCGCAGCTGTATCGGCCAGTGTTAATGATAACCACCAATTTTCGATTCGTCGCCGTTCGCACCAATTGGGTCTCTGTTACTCAAAAACGTGGAAATGCCAAAATTGGACTAAGCGGATGGACCACCTAAGACGCAGCCGCGGTCAACATTTAAATGAAATTATCTTCAAAAAGTAAATGTCATGGACCAATCTAACGTTTCAAATAAAGAACCGATGAGATTTTGCAAATTTTATGCGTTTTTTTTTTTAAAAAAAGTTATCAAGCTCTTAAAAAATCACCCTTTATAAGTAAACAAGTAAGGAAAGGCTAAAGTCGGGCGGAGCCGACTATATAATACCCTACACCGCTCCCTGCATATGTACATCGCTTTGATTGCTAAACCCAGGTATATCATGGGAGCAATTTTATGTAGTTCATATAAATTATACAGTTACTATAAATTCATCTTTAGTCATATTTAACGTATATGGTTAATAATATGGTAAGTGATCCAATTATCCGAAAGACAAATACAAATTATACAGTAGTAATAGGATGAATCGGACCGACATTTCAAAAGGGGGCCTATAACAACATTTTGGGCATGAGGCTATATATTTCTCATTCACTGTAGGTATTCCTAGTTTAAAAATATCATGATCTGCAAAAATTGATGAAGATCCGATGTAAGATGTAGTTTCTGTAATATGGGGGCTATAGCTGTAATAGATCAGAATGGGCCCCATTTGGGTTATACCAAAGTATGGACATATGGGCATCTCCCAAACAATTCTCATTACAATTTAATTCGCTGAAAAAGTGAAATCGGGAAGGATTTTTGCATCCGGCAAATGTATGTGTTTGACAAAAAATGTTAAATCGGAACGATGTGACCCGCCTTCACCATGTATGTTTATTGGTGAAATATAATATGTAAAGTTTGACCAAAATCGGTTAAACGGTTATTCGGATAGAAAGTGGAGTGTATCATAGAGTCGGCCCCGCCCGACTTTAGCCTTTCCTTACTTGTTTTTTGGGAATGGAGTCCATTCCCAAAATGTATCATGTGGTTGAATTTAATAAATATATTTGTTACAGCTACAGCTTCACATGTGAAGCATATTTGACCGGATATCTTGAATATCATAATCCTTCTACAGAAGGAGGTAAAGCTCTACCTACTTTGACACACTAAATAAGCACAATATAGAGCAGCCGTTGTTTATTGTTTTTTATAGGAACGCATGGCCACGCATACTGGAATTGACTTATATAATTGCGACTTTCAAATCAAAATACAACCATTCAACTTTCTATAGACGTCATTATATAGTGGGATACCAAATTCAAGGAAAGATCCATATATTCACAGTAATAGCTTGTCCAAGTCAACAGTATTTTATACGGGTTGTCTATTTTGGTAGTAAGACGGAGTTAGAACTCCTTCAAATATCGGCTGCGTGGTTGAAGTCGATGTGAGCCGTTGAAATCGGCGGCGGCGCGGCTCGTGCAGAAACATGCGACGGCGGCGGCTTGTCGGCTTAAAATCGGTCGGCTTGTATCTGTGGTTAAGCTACGAGTTTGCATCAAGCAAATTATTTGATTTTATTAAGAATAATTTCATTATGATATCATGATGATTCTAATCTACACTTTTTTAAAATTACTAAACAAATTTTTATTAAATCTCCAAACATTTATTGTAGTACACTATTAAGAGTTCATAAGATATTGCTCTGGTCAAATGTCAAGAAGTGGTATCTGTTAAATAAAATGAAACTTTTCCGAACACTTTGGTGTCCATTAGCGAAATTAGCATTACACAATCTGGAAATTGGCACAATTCGTTTAGTTCTTTTGCATTTTTCACAACCTTTGTCCGAAATTAATTTAAATTAATTTAAAATTTAATTTCTGCATAAAAATTTTACTGTCTGGTAAAAGCAGCAGTTTTAGTTGTTAACATAATTAAAAACCAGTAAGTTAAGGCTAAAATCGAGCCTTCCACGTTGTACCACATTACAATGCAAGTCGGTGAAAAAAGTTATATATATATCATGAAATGTAATGTGTTCTGCCTTATTAATTGTAGAAAATCTCTTGAATTATCTGAACCGATGTGATCTATGCCACATATGTTTTTATTAGAAATATAAGGCGTTGTACCAAATTTGAAGAAAATCTGTTAAATTAAATCTGAATGCTCAAATCGGGAGCGAATTTTGTATGGCAGATATATATATAAATCTGAACCTATGTCACCCATTTTCGCCACAGGTGGAAGTTAACATGTTGTATCTAATGCTATCACCACTTGCTGTACATGCGCCACAGTGCGGCAGTACATCCAATCTGATATATGAAGGAACTGGTGTAAGGTTCAAGAATTCAGAGTAAGCAATCATCACTGAGTTGCGACTATTTTTTTAATATCTGTAAAATGATGAAACGTTTTATGCATTTTAACAGAGCTGAGTTTCGACTCTTTTTTTAATATCTGTAAAATGATGAAACGTTTTATGCATTTTAACAGAGCTGAGTTTCGACTCTTTTTTTAATATCTGTAAAATGATGAAACGTTTTTGCTATATGCATTTTTAACAGAGCCCCACGTCCAGTTTTCCTTATGAATTTACATGGGGCAGTTCATTATTTTTTTTTCTCAAACTATTTTTTTTTTGTCCCTTTCAACCTACCTTCTGGTTAATAAAACTTGAAATACCGACAAACATCTACATATGGGCCAAACCGCTACAAATTCCTGTTGGTAATGTATAAATTACACCAACCAAGAAAAACTTTACTCCGAAATTAAATTAAATGCTCGCTGTTAGTACACAAGTGTAATTTCCGTTTCAGATTTGCAACAGGGCAAAGCAAAGACAAGGACAACAGCAGTAACAGTAACATTGTATAACAAACGTCCCTAATAAAGTGTAATTTACTCATTTATTTTAAATCTGCAACTTTGTTGTTTACACCACCTCAGCCCTAAGTCACACCACAGCGCAGGAAGACAACATAAAATTACGCTTAAATTTATCACTGCCAAGAAGAAAAAGCAACAGCACTACAAGCGTAAGATGTGCACGGCATCCGAATGAAAATACCACAGAAAGGAAAAATGAGAGGAAACTTGGAACATTTTTCATAAATATTTCAACAAATTATATTACTTAAGCAAAGCATTGCTTTGTTTTCGCTTTTTTTACGATCCTTTTCGGCAACACGGCAGCACGGTGTGGCGGAGGATAAACCCAAATCCTCCAAAGAATAAAATTTTATAACTTTAGCACCTTCAATATGTCAACATAATTTCTATGAGAATGAAAACAACGCGAAAGCGATTTCATTGTTTCATACTCCTCGTCTCTGGCCGCCCCCATCATGTTGGCGCTGACGGACTCCTCATGACCGGGATAATGGTACCAACACCGGTGACGAATACAACAACGACGAAGACGAAATAAAAGTGATAAAACTTTCAAGTGACAGACACAAATCAAATTAATTTATGTAAATTTCTGGCAACATGCAAACGAACAACATTTAGTGACGAAAAAGATGAAACAAAACCCAACCCACTGCTCCGAACGCACAGTAAGTTTAAGGCACAAAAGAGATGGCGGCAAGTTAAAATCATTTCGGTGCTTGTAAAGAAGCATTACTTTAAGTAGTACTAGGCAGAAATTCTGTGTGTGCCTTACGCTTAAAATTTTGTGTGTGCTTTTTAAAAATTTTTACTTTTAGAGAAAAAAGGATAAAAGTGGTACCAATTTAAGTATGCCACCAAAGTTCTACATATAGAATCTTAAAATTCGGTGTAATATCTTTTGACCTACTAAAAGTGCAATAAAAATGTTTTTTTTTTTTTTAATTTGGACGTTTAAGGGAAAAATGAGATAAAAATGGTAACAACCCAATTGTTGTAGCTGAAATTGTGAAAGTCGATGTGTAAAAAATAATTTTATAAATAAATATAAATTTTAATTATTGTAAACAACGCTTATAAGGCAAGTATACCAATATGTTTATACTATATATGTCGAAATAATACTTCAAGTCAGTTCAAAAAGTTCAAAGAGGGCTTATATTCAAAAGTGGCTGTGAACCATTTTTTCGATAACGAGTTTTTGATGCCAAACTATTCTCAGATTTGGACGTCATCTGGCATATAAATTTGGAAAAGAAAAATTTTTTCTAAAGCCATTTTTTCAAATTTTTCTGATTTGGCTACGTTTGTTACTGCATACGTGGCAATGAACATAAAAAATAATAGAAATAAAATAGTTCAACAATGGAACTGCATAATCGAAGGTTATAATTCGCTACCACGATTTTGTTTAAAATATTTTTCTATCAAAATACTCCAGATTGGCCGATCCACAACACGTGATTCTGTCCGTCAGCTAGAGGTTGTCGTGGAATAGCTCATAATGTAAATCGAAAATCACCTTCCAATAGAATCACTGAACAGTGCGCCATACACTCCTCCAGTCAAAACGTAGGCCACCTCAGATCTTTGAAAGGTTGCACGATGGAGTTTCGTTAATTTCCATATTCATCGCAATCTTAATGCATTTTCACAGTCTTCAAAGAACGTAGCTGAAAGTCCTAATGAAGCAAGCATCGCTTGAATTTTGCAAGCGAGTTTTTGCCAAAATTTGAACGATCAAAAAGATTTTCCGGTTTCACCGAGAGCGTCCAAGAAGAAAATCACTATAGTTCAATCGTTCATAAGCCGAGTTCTCCGTAAGCATCTTATACTCACAATGCATCGTATTCACATTGTTTTTGCATCTCTTGATTGCTTAGTGCATCGGATAGTGTGGGGCTATCATTCCTAGTTGGCCTAATATTAATGCCTCATTGTGAATTTTCAGAAATGTCAAAGAGCACATTTTTGAAAATTCACAATGATTTGGTGAAAATACATGAAATACGTTTATCTGGATTCATATGATGACTGATTACGAAGTGGAATTATAAACCAAATAAAAACAAGTAAGGAAAGGCTAAAGTCGGGCGGGGCCGACTATATGATACACTCCACTTTCCAACCGAATACAGTCCAACTCGGTAAAAAAGTGAAAACGGGAAGAATTTTTGTATGTTTCCTAATTATAGGCTAATACGACCTGGTTCGATTTGTCAAATCGATAAGAATATTGTATCGGGGCTATATCCAAACATGGAAAAATGTGACTAACTTTCACACTAAGTTCTTCCAGTTCAAATATAAGGTGTTATGCTCACTTTGAAGAAATTCGGTGAAAATTCGTGGTTTCTAGAGCGGAAAAAATCAAATCGGGAGCGAAATTTGTATGGGAGCTATATATAAATCTGAACCGATCTGACCCATTTTTACCACAGGTGTTTCTAGTTGAAATATAAGATGTCAAATCTGAAGACAATCTGATACAATATGTGGTATCTAGAGTGAAAAGTGTCAAATCGGGAGTGAAATTCGTTTGGGGGCTATATCTAAATCTGAACCGATTTTCTTCAAATTAAATAGCATTCGTTCTTATCCCGAAAAACTTCGTTGTGCAAAGTTGCATTTTGTTCTGTCTACAATTGCGACCTGTATCGTGATTACAAGAATATATGGACAGACAGACAGACGGACGGACATTGCTAAATCGATTAAAAAAGTGACTCTAAGTCGATCGGTATACTTAACAATGGGTCTATCTCGGTGTGGAGGGTATAATACTGGTGTGTTTAATTAAACTACATTTCAGAGGAATTTGGAAAAGTGCTGCCAAAGTTTGCTTTGATATGAAATTATCGATAAGTGCTTTCGTAAATCAGATATATACAACGGGATAAAATAATACCACCGTGCATTCTACATTGCACTATCTTTACAACTGCATAAAGCTTTCCACATTATGTTGCATATTGTAACCACTGTGCAACGCCCTACCGGGATTTTAAGGCAATAAACAAAAAAAAAAATCTCAAAAAGTTGCTCTTCATTTCTTTGTGTCTGTGGCGAAATCAAGCCAAAAGTGATGAAGAGCATGTGCTGATGTTGCCATCGTCGTCGTTGGCTGATGTTGTTCGTTCATTGCCAATGTTGCTGGTATTGCGCGTATATTGTTGTTGTCGCCATCGTCATCTATGCACTTGCTGTGTTGTGGTTGTTGCCGTTGCTGTTATTGTTACTTTTTCGCTTATCTGTTGAACAGGTGGAAATAAATAAAATTTTCCTGAGTATTTATAACATAAAATCCTAAGGGATCTACAAATGGCACATTTTACTCTTGGCTGTTCGTCGTTTTTGTTTTTCTGCTTTTCATTTCTGATGTTGTTGTGTTTTTGGTTTTTTCTGAATCTTTTCCCACTGACGACGACACAGTATTTAATGACAGCCAAACAGAAAGGGAAAAACCTGCAACTCCAACAACAACAGCGGCTGGATCCGTGGTAACACGTCTGGTGTTGGTGACAACAATGGCGACAACAGCATCCCTCAGTTTAGTGTTTTTGTTTTAAAGCAACCAACAGCATAATGAAAACTCTAAATATGCATTGCTGGCTTGACTTTCCGCTGGCGCGAATGGCACGGGAAATTGGTAACATCAGTTTGGGATATAAAAAGAAGCCGGAAAACGAAAAAAAACTTGAAGAGAGGAAAAAGAGATAAATGAAATGAAATCAACATAACTTTTTTTCTTTTGGCAAAAACAGATTTGAATTTTTATGATGACATTTTTATGTGGCATACATACGTTTAAGACGCAGACTGTCACAGTATTCCCGAAATAGACACCACCAGATTTGTCGCGTGTGTGTGTTGGAAAGCAAGTACTCACTCCCATGTTAATGGGCTCAAGGATGCTGAAAATGTATTTTATTTCTCAAATTAAATTTAAGTATGCAAACGTTTTATTCAAATGTTAAAGCAAACCAAACATACCGAAAGGTATTTTGGTTTTCGAGAAATATTGACTAGGGATTTGTTACAGTGACCCAGTAAAAAGAGACCAGCCGAAGAAGTGAAAAAGGTCAGGATGATTCGGAAGTTGTGAAAAGCGTGTATTAAAAAAACAAGTATGGAAAGGCTAAAGTCGGGCGTGGCCGACTATATGATACACTCCACTTTCTATCCGATACAATTCAATTCTGTAAAAAAGTGAAAACGGGAAGAATTTTTGTATGTTTCCTTATCATAGGCCAATATGACCTGACCCATTTGTCAAATCGAAAAGAATGTTTGTATCGGGGCTATATCCAAACTTGGAATAAAGTGACTAACTTTCACAATAAGTTATTCTAGTTCAAACATAACGTGCAAATATAACTTTGAAGAAATGCGGTGAAAATTCGTGGTTTCTGCAACGGAAAAAGTCTATATGTGAATCTGAACTGATCTGACCCATTTTCACCATGGGTGTTCTTGTTGAAATATAAGATGTTTTGAAAGATTTGCAGAAGATCTGTTAAAATATGTGGTTTATAGAGTGGAATGAAATCGGGATTGAAATTTGTGTGGGAGCTACATATAAATCTGAACCGATTTGATCTATTTTCACCATAGATGTTCCTAGTTTAAATATAAGATGTTTTGCCAAATCTGTAGAAGATCTGATACAATATGTGGTTCCTAGAGTGGAAAAAGTAAAATCGGGAGCGAAATTTTTATGGGAGCTATCTAAACCGATACAACACATTTTTTACCACAGGTGCTGCTAGTAGGAATATAAGATGTTTTGCCAATTTTCAAGAAAATCTGTTATAATATGTGGTATATAGAGTGAAAAGAGTCAAATCGGGAGTGAAATTTGATTGGGGCTGTATCTATATCTGAACCGATTTCCTTCAAATTAAATTGTGCTCGTCCTTGTCCTGAAAAACTTCGTTGTGCAAAGTTTCATTTGGTTCTGTCTACAATTGCGATCTGCATCGTGATTATAAGAATAGATGGACAGACGGATATTGCTAAATCAATACAAAAAGTGATTCGAATTCGATCAGTATAATTGACAATGGGTCTGTTTCCCTTCCTTTTGAGTGTTACAAACAAATGTACAAAGACATAATACCCTCGTGGAGTATATAAAAACTCATTCATATTGAATTTGCATAAAATTTACAAAAATACGAAAATAGAGATGTCGTAAGGAAATTCTGGGATTATGTAAAATATGTACCTCCAAAAATAATGCCGATCAAGTTTTTGTATTTTTCCAACGAAATGCAAAAATTTCAAAATTGGGGAAAATGGTTGCCATGGTAATAATTTCTGAGTATGAAGTTAACACATGAGTCTAAAAACATATTAAATATTTATTTTCGATTTGAAAATTTGTGAAATTAAAAATTTTGTGTATTAATTTTTTTCAATATTTGAGAGGACCTAAGGGGGTGGTAAAAACAAGAGCTTTGATAACATAGTGGGACAATTTTTCATTTGTTTTGTTGGACTTGGACAAGACCAAATACGTAAGAAACTGGAGATTTTATGTGGAAAAACTGTATACTCAGTGATTGTTTTAAGCGTGTAATTTTTTTATGTTAGATCTTTGTCCATTTTTTGTTCTAAATTAATATACCCTTGGAAGAACTTTAAATATATTTTTATTCTTGTCTTAGAATAACTAATTGGTCGTATTATTGGACGTTTATATTGTTTTTTTGTGGTTTTTCAGGGTGACAGCTAAAAACTCTTATATATTGGAAACATTATGTAAGAGGCGTTTTGAAAAATAAAGAGAAGGTATCAATACCTTTCGAATGATGCCTAAATGATGTTTGTAAAATAATTTAATACAGGAGATGGATTTTCAGAGCAAAAAAACTAACTCTTTTTTTACAAAAATGAGCGCAGTGGCGTTTTAATTCCGATGTTCATCATTTATGCATCATTCGCCTGGTATTGACTGCCGCTATTTATTTTTTATGAAATTTATATCAATTGTCATTATCAAAAAGCACAAAAAATTACTACAAAGGTCAAATAATTTAACCAATATTCATAATATAATAATTCAACTCTAAGACAAGAATCAAAATTTTATCTAAAGTGCTTTCAAGGGTCTATTATTTCAGAAACAATTTTGATTTAGCTCACAGACGGCTTGATCTAGGGACGAAATATTTGGCAAAAATTAAACAATCCAAACTTTATTTTCGTAAGGTGACTGTTTTTCCATTTGTATGGACCGCGACCCAGCCTAATATATAGTAGGGGACTATTAATATTATTATAATGAAACAACGCAATTTATTTTAAACAGTGCGCATAATTATGCCTTATAGCTTGAAGTAGTAAACAAATATAGTAATGTGGATAAGAAATATCAGGATATATAAGATTCGGCCCGGACGAACTTAACACCTTCTTACTTGTCTAATTTGTAAAATGTCATTCATTTGTGTCTACATATAGTGTTATAAATTCTACATTTATACATAGTTCATTTACAAAATACAATTGCTTTCGAATGCTTATAATGTTTGCTATTAAAAATTAGAACAAAGTTTTTTTCTATTTTTATTATTTGATTTTTTTTTCTCGAAAAAATATTTTTTTCTCAATTTTTGCTGGCTGTTCCTAAACCACCGTTTCTATGTGAAAGTGAAATTCATAACATCATCGAACATATAAACGGGTGTGATTGGACTTATGTTTCCAAAACAACAGTACAAATATTAAAATAAAAATATGCAACAAAAATTGAAATTTTAGTAAAAAATAAAAATTGTTTTTTTATGCTTATTTCATAAATGCCCGCAAAATATTAATGTTGAGATCTCTTATAAATTATATGGAGAATCGCTAAATACTTAAATATAAATGAAAATTTATATAAAAACAAGTAAGGAAAGGTTAAAGTCGGGCGGGCCGACTATATGATACACTCCCCTTTCTATCCGAACACAATTCAATTCGGTAAAACAATGAAAACGGGAAGACTTTTTGTATGTTTCCTAATCATATGCTAATATGACCCGACCCAATTTGTCAAATCGAGAAGAATATTTGTAGCGGGGCTATATCCAAACATGGAATGAAGTGACTAACATTCACAATAAGTTTTTTCTGTTCAAGTAAACGTGTTATGCTCATTTTGAAGAAATTCGGGGAAAATACGTGATACATTACATTATCACCACAGGTGTTTCCAGTGGAAATATAATGTGTTTTTCCAATTTTGAAGAAAATCTGTTGTAATATGTGGTATCTAGAATGAATAGAGTCAAATCGGGAGTGAAATTCGTATGAGAGCTATATCTAAATCTGAACTGAATTTCTTTAAATTAAATAGCATTCGTCCTTATCCCGAAAAACTCTTTGTACAAAGTTTCATTTGGTTCTGGCTACAATTGCGACCTGTACCTTGATAATAGATGGACAGACAGACTGACACACATTACTAAATCGTTTCAAAAAGTGATTCTAAGACGATCGGTATAATTAACAATGGGTCTATCTGTCTTCCTTTTGGGTGTTACAAACAAATTCATAAATACATAATAATCTCGTGGAGTGTATAAAATATATCCGAACATAAGGTCTGACATGTTTTTGCAATTAGTGCCTACCCAATTTGTCAAAGCGGCAAATATGTTCTAATATTTTGGAATTTTACTCCGAGTCAGAATACAAGATATGACGTACAAAATATATTAAAACATGTAAGAAAGGGCTAAACACGGACGGGGCCGACCCTCCTCCACCCTCCACTCCATTGCAAATAAATTCAGTAAAAAAGTGAAATCGTGAAGGAAAATTTTGTATGGGCCCTAATCATGGACCATTGTGACCCACTCTCATAATGTATGTTTTTGGGTAAAATATAATGATTTAAAAGTATAAATAGGTGTGTTTGACAAAAAATGTAAAATCAGATTTATATGGGGGTATATTAAAACCTGGAATGATCTGGAAATATGTGACATATAATATGTAAAGTTTGGCCAAAATCGGTTAAACATTTGACAGCAACATTTGTATGGGGGCTATATCTAAATCTGAACCGATCTTACTCGCTTTCACCATAAGTGTTTCTAGTTCGATTATAAGGCATTGTGCCAAATTTGAGGAAAATCGGGTAAACTATGTGGATTCTAGATCATTTGTTTGTGGGATATATCTAAATCTGAACCGATCTTACCCGCTTTCACCACAGATGTTTCTAGTTGGCTTATAAGTTGTTGGGCCAAATTTGAAGCAAGTCGGGTACAATATGTGGTTTCTAGAGCAGAAATATACAAATCGGGTCCAACATTTGTATGGGGGAAACATTATGGTGAAAGTGGGTCACATCGGTTCATAAAAATGTAACTGCCGATTTGACTTTTACCGCATTTGAAACCAATATTTTAACAGGTGTTCTTCAAACTTGGAAAAACACATCATATTTCAACTAGAAAAACCTATAAGGAAAGTAGGCCATATATTTTCAGTTATTAAAATAACCGTCATACATTCATTACCGATTAAACTATTTTTTCCCAAGTTATTACAGATTTTGATCTAAATTAATAGAATACGTTATATATCAGCAGGAAAAATACATTGTGAAAATAGTTCATATCGGCTGATGACCCATACAAACATCTTTTCCGATTTTACTCGCGAATTCAATTGTAATGGGGTAGAAAGTGTAGGATTTTTATATTGAAAAATTGAAAAACAATTTCCCTAACAAGAATTTTCCCTGAAATATACCCCAATATTTAGATTATTTAAGCAAATTTTATGAAAATTTCTGTTTCATATGAACTTGAAATTTCTCTTATAGAGTGAAAGCACCAAAAAGTAAATAAACATTTAGCGGCTGAAATGGTGCCAAGGGGATAAACATGATACCTATGATACGACAACAGTTAAAGACATGAAATTCGGTGTGTATATCCCTATAA
Organism: Polietes domitor; assembly: GCA_947397865.1. Classification (NCBI taxonomy): domain Eukaryota; kingdom Metazoa; phylum Arthropoda; class Insecta; order Diptera; family Muscidae; genus Polietes; species Polietes domitor. Next base: position 159,655,047 of record OX377618.1, read on the forward strand.
ATACATGCAAACGTAAAATAGAGGGATCTTCCGAAATTCGTGCTTTTAAGGGATACAATTGGAAAAGAGGGATAGAAATGATACCGACCAAACTGCTGAAGTTGAAACTATAAAATTCGGTGTATGCATTCATCTGACTGTGTAGACGCGAAAGATAAAGGAATTCTTTGAAATTTGTACTTTTAGGTTGAAATGGGGCCATAGGGGATAACGGCTGAATTTAGAACTGTGTAGATGCGGAACACAAAGATAACTTTCAACATACGACATGCCAACAGAATATTTTTCAAAATTACGCCTTAATCACTGCATACTCACTCACGAACATATCATGACAAAGGAGCCTCCTCCAATATGCCATTTTTGTAATAACTCTAATATAACATAATTTCACATATTTTCTGATTGCTCAGCAGTTCAAGCAATCCGCCACAAAACCTGGCAAACATCCAATGTACTTGACCTATTAAGACACCCATCTAAAGAGAATATTACCAAAATGTATCTTTATCTCCAAGCTCAATGTATTTTGTTATAGTTTTAAAATATAGTTTTTGTGATGCCCATTTATCGTGCCTTCCCCTATTATAGCCAGAAAACATCCCCTTTCCACAGGCTAGATACAGTAGCATTTTCAAGAGAATCCGCCATTCGTTACGTGTTTTGTGATAACTTTAATATATAGTTGGTGTGGGCAGTCTCACGTCCATTTGTATCATGACCATTGTATAGTCACGCTTCAGAAACTATCCTCTGTTCAGAAGTTAGTCACAATAACATTTTCAAGAGAATCCGCACTTCAGAACGTCTTTTATGATAGTTTTAAAATATAGATTGTGTGGGCGGTGCCACGCCTCTTTTTCGTATAATGACCTAGTATATGCTGGAACCATCCCTTGCCCAGAAGTTAGCTGCAGTAAAATTATCGAGCGAATCCATCCATCGGTATGCCTGTTGTGATAGTTTTAAAATATTTTTTGTGTGGGAGGTACCACCCCCCTTTGTCCTATCATGACCTAGACTATCCAGGAACCATCCTCTGTCCAGAAGATAGATACAGTAAAATTTTCAGACGAATCGGTCCACCGGTTTGGCGTCCTATACGCAACATACAGGCACACATATGATTGATCCGTACATATGATTGATTTTTATATATATAGATTTTAACTATTTTTTATACCTACTATGAAAATCAAAAATATGTGCCCAAATGGGGCCCATTCTACTCTATTACTACATGTTGTTATAGGCCCCCTTACAAATGTCGGTTCGATTCATCCTATTACTACTGTATAATTTGTATTTGTCTGCCGGAAAATTGGATCAATTATCATATTATTTACCATATTCGTTAAATACTTTATAATTTACTACATAAAATTGCTCCCATGAATCACATGGGTTTAGTAATAAAAGCGAGGTATATACGCAGGGAGTGGTGTAGGGTATTATATAGTCGGCACGCCCGACTTTATCCTTTCCTTACTTGTTTTATGATTTGTTGTTTTTTCTCGAAAAAATATATATTTTTCTCAATTTTTGCAGACTGTTCTTAAACCACCGTTTCTATGTGAAAGTGAAATGCACAACATCGGAGTATATGTAAACGGGTGTGGTCGGTCTTATATTTCCAAAACAACAGTATTAAAAGATTAAAGATTAATAAATATTTTTTATGCTTATTTCATGAATGTACACAAAAAATATATTTTTAGGTCTCTTATAAGTTATGTAGAGAATCACTAAATACTTAGTATATATAAAAATTTATATTTAAAATATAATGAACGTGTTAGATATTTCCCGGTTACATGGTTTTGACCAGAGTTTTTGTTTTCACTTCATTTATCATCATGTGGCGTATTTCAAACCACACAATGGCGTAAAATTTGAATCCTATTGTAACATACAAAACCCATTTGACAAAATTATACTCTTTTAAATGCCGTCAACACTTCATAGTTTGATATAGTCCTGGCCTACGAATATCCTGTATCTCCACAATCGTACAATGAAGTTACATTTATTCGCACTCACATACACGCGTCCGTACATATGAATGAATGAACCCACGTCCTTTCGCAAAATGTCAAGCCCTAAAAGTCTAAGTGACTTTGCATAATCTTTGGCTTGCGATAAAAAGTATATAAAAATCCAATAAAATGTATTACGAGACAGAGGTAGCAGTCCCGAGGAGGTGGGTTGGTGTTAATCTTCAAATTTGTTAAAAGTATTTAAAATACATTAAATTCTTTTTACAATTCATGCGTCTTTTTCGCGTTTCCCTTTATGTGGGATTTTCAGTTTAAAAAGCATTTCAAGGCTAAACATGAGAGAGGGTAGAACGAAACGAAACAACAACAAGAAAGAAGGCGACTTTTTTCTAGTTAAACAACTTGTTAACAATTTCTTGATGTTTTTCTGCTGTTCGTTTGCATTCGCATTAAAATAAAATTTAGGTAACCCGGTTTTTCAGCTTTTCTAAAACCTTTTGTATTTGAATATAAGTTCTTTTGTTCAAAGTATTCAATGAAATGCTGTTGCCGTTGCCGTTGCTGCCAAGCTACCGTGCTCGCTGTTCTTATTATTTTTTTCCTGCGCCGAAATGTCAGTGAAAGATAAGAAGCCAAAGGAGGAGCCCCAACAAAAGAAGTAGCGAACGAAAACGCTTTTTAAGTGAAATGTACAAAATAATGTTTGTTTTGCATGTTTCCAAGAGTAGTAGTAAAATAATAGCAGAAACAGCAGCTTCGTCGGCAAAAGGATATGAGAGTATTCTTCAAATGGCAACAAAACTAAATTTCCAACATAAACAAATCGTGGGATAAGACAAAAAGCCTGATAGAAAAAAAGCTGATGGAGCCAACCAAAAAAAAAATGGGCAAAGGAAAACACAATTGTGCTTTTATTCTTAAATTAAATATAAAAACAATTCGTGTTAAATTTGGGTAGAAAAATGTTGGCAATTTGTTAGCAAAACACAACAGTCCCTACTTCCATTTTTTCCTCTTCTAGGAAATGGCTGGTTTAAAGCGTGGGAGATGTAAAATTATTTTCGATGAACTGACTAAAACGCAATACGTATGTATTATATGACCAATTCCATATAAAGTAGGCAGCTAACTAGTTAAGGCTCTACAGAGTGATTATAAACAAATATATATGTGGGCAAGGATGAAAGTGCTTTGGTGTAGGCTGCATAAATACCTCACTCCTTCCTTCCTGACCTTCTCAATATCTACACCACTTGACGGTGTTCAGAGGAGAGTAATGATGTTGATTGATGGCGGTAGGGTATGATATGTTATTGCCTCGCTTGAGCACCTTTGTAATGTGGGATGTGTGTCGTTGTTCTCTCGATATATAATTTGTAAGGATTTTTTCCGTAAATATATTTTTCCGAAAATTTCTACCGTAGGTATATCTAAAAGGATAATAAAGGATTACAATTTGAAAGTAACTTTTTGGATTTTTTCCCACTTCTTAAAATCTCAAATCGAAATCATGATCGTGGTAGTCTGCAGCCAAGTAATAAATGTCACCATGCCATTTGTAAATAAATTTGCACTATATTAAATATAGATGCAAAATGGTCTTGAGCCAGGATAATATCCCAGTTCAAATCAAATATTGATTACAGACAAAATACAAATGAAACAAGTAAGGAAAGGCTAAAGTCAGGCGGGCCGACTATATGATACACTCCACTTTCTATCGGAATACAATTCAATTCAGTAAAAAAGTGAAACGGGAAAGGCTAATATGACCTGGTCCAATTTGTCAAATCGAGAATAATATTTGTATCGGGGCTATATCCTAATAAGAGACTAACTTTCACAAAAAGTTCTTCTAGTTGAAGTATAACGTGTTATGCTCAATTTTAAGAAATTCTCTGAAAATACGCGGTTTCTGGGGGAACGAAATTTGTATGAGAGCTATATGTAAATCTGAATCGATGTGTCCCATTTTCACCATAGGTGTTCCTAGTTTAAATATAAGATGTTTTGCCAATTTTGAAGAAAATCTGTTAAAATATGTGGATTGTGGAGCGGAAAAATTCAAATTGGGAGCGAAATTTGTATGGGAGCTATATATAAATCTGAACCGATCTAACACGTTTTTACCACAAGTGTTTGCAGTTGAAATATAAGGTGTTTGGCGAATTTAGAGGAAAATCTGTTAAAATATGTGGTTTCTAGAGCGCAAAAATTCAAATTGGGAGCAAAATTAGTATGGGAGCTATATATAGATCTGAACCGATCTAACAAATTTTTACAACAGGTGTTTCCAGTTGAAATATAGGGTGTTTTGTGAATTTAGAAGAAAATCTGTTAAAATATGTGGATTCTAGAGCGGAAAAATTCAAATTAATAGCGAAATTTGTATGGGAGCTATATATAAATCTGAACCGATCTAACACGTTTTTACCACAAGTGTTTCCAGTTGATATATAAGGTGTTTGGCGAATTTAGAGGAAAATCAGTTAAAATATGTGGTTTCTAGAGCGCAAAAATTCAAATTGGGAGCGAAATTTGTATGGGAGCTATATATAGATCTGAACCGATGTGACCCATTTTCACCATAGGTGTTCCTAGTTTAAATATAAGATGTTTTGCTAATTTTGAAGAAAATCTGTTAAAATATGTGGATTGTGGAGCGGAAAAATTCAAATTGGGAGCGAAATTTGTATGGGAGCTATATATAAATCTGAACCGATCTAACACATTTTTACAACAAGTGTTTCCAGTTGAAATATAAGGTGATTTGCCAATTTTGAAGAAAATCTGTTGAAATATGTGGTATCTAGAGTGAAAGGCGTCAAATCGGGAGTGAAATTCGTATTGGGGCTATATCTAAATCTGAACCGATTTTCTTCAAATTAATTAGCGTTCGTCCTTGTCGCGAAAAACTTAGTTGTGCAAAGTTTCATTTGGTTCAGTGTACAATTGCGACCTGTATCGTGATTACAAGAATAGATGGACAGACAGACAGACAGACAGACGGACATCGCTAAATCGATTCAAAAAGTGATTCTAAGTCGATCGGTATAATTAACAATGGGTCTATCTCCCTTCTTTTTGAGTGTTACAAACAAATGCACAAAGACATAATACTCTCAAATTTTATTTAGATTTCCCAAAGTGTCCGCTTTCATTGGGTACCGACTAGGCGAAAATTACAATAAATTGTTGAATAGTAATATCCTTCAAAAATGTCAAAACATTTTAAGCGCTCACTCGACAATAAAATAAACAAGTAAAAACGGCGGTAAGTTCGGCCGGGCCGAACTTTGTATATCCTCCACCATGGATTGCATTCCACAGAGGTTGTCGATATTAGTAGAAGAAAACATACTTTTATAAACAAAATATAAAATTTTTATTATTTCTAACCACGCCGCGGCGTGTTTATCAGCGGCAAAAACTAACAAATTTCATGCGCCCAAATCTCAACTTTACTGATTGAATTTTGCAAAGATCACTCGTGTTAAGCTTATTCCTAAAGATTTTGCCAATATCGCGGCTAACTTAAGCTGTGGATGCATTTAAAGTTCATAAATGCTAAAATAGTTGAAAATTGCATCATAATAGATGTTATTTCATTGGGATGTATCTCGGAAACCATGTATGGTATTGAAATTTCGTTTAGTTCGTAGAAAATAGGAGCTCTTGAGTGGCTTACCTGAAGTTTGTATTTATTTAGTATTGTTAATTTTCTACAGTATAACACTATATTCGCGAGACCGACCGATTGTTAAACTATTGTCTTATTCATCTTAAAAAGAATATTCTGCTTATAAAGGGTGTTTTTTATTGAGGTATAGAACTTCGAATTGAAATAAAACACAAGAAAATCGTTTTAATGTCCATCAATTTGGCTTTATTGGAAGGATAATTTTATGCCATTAATGTTTAAATATGATTTCGGGCATGTGGCCGCCGCGGCTGGCTCGAATATAGCCAGCATATGGGGGTAGACGAGCGACTTCACATATCCCCAAAGAAAATAATCCAATGGTGTCAAATCACACGATCTTGGTGGCCAATTGACAGGTACATTCCGCGAAATTATGCGCTCATCGAATGTTTCCTTCAATAATTCGATTGTGACGTGCGCTGTGTGGCATGTAGCGCTTCGCGAACTTCGCGAACTGAACCATTACTTTCGAAATAAATTTGCACGATTTGCAAGCGTTGTTCTTTTGTCAACCTGTTCATGATGTAATGGCAAACCAAACTAAATATTAATCACTTGACAGCTGACAAAATGGCCGCCAGTTAAAAAAGTGACGCCAACTTAAAGTTCTATACCCCAATAAAAAACACCCTTTAGCTGCCAACATCGATTAAATTACTGAAATGGTAAAACCTTCTAAGTCAAAAATGAAGCAATACTTTATTCGTTGTTCTCTGTTAATGTATTTTGGAAAATTTATTTAAAGCATAAGGTTTTATGGCATGCGAGCGCATGCTAATATTGGGTCGATATTAATTTTAAGATATTTATAATGTTAAAATAGTCGTTTGTCATCGATTAAAAAATAAAATAATTGTTTGTATGTATTGTTGGTCTGTTTGTTGTATGTCTTGTCATTTATTTTGGTTTAAGACCATAGGTTGTGCTGAAGTCTTCAGCAGAACCCAAAAATTAGCAAAAAAGGCAAATGAGACCATTATTGTTGCAGCTAAAAGCGCAGTTTCGATGGGCGCTACCCCATCTCATCAGAACTTTCGCAACGAATGTATGTCTTTGACTTAAATCAGGGTTCATATATTTCAAATGAGTCACATATTTCAAATGAGAAACGCTGATAAATAAAATATTCCACCGAACTAAACACACTAAAAATCTCACTTTGCCAATTCAATGATCTTAAACCAAAATAAATGACAAGACAAATAAAATAATTTTTATCAAAAATTTCAAATATCGAAAATAACTAAACAATTTTCATTTAATTGTGTACTCAAATGAAATCACTGGTAATGATTTGTATTAACATATATATTAAAATAAGAAATTTATGACGTCATTTTTTCATTTTAACTTACATGGGAGGTGGGGCGTGGTTGTGAGCGGATTTAAACAAAAAATGTTTTGATCTTATTTGAAGATATCAGGGATGTGTGCGAAATTCCAAGGTCCTACCTTTATTCCTTGTAATTTTTGCCGCAGCTTGTATGAAAATATTCCACAGTGCGCCGTAAGGCAAGGCTACCAATACGTCTATACTATATACATATATCGAAATAATACTTCAAGTCAATTAAAGAAGTAACTATAAGACAGCAATCTTCAAAAAAGCTTAAATGCTATAAATATTGGTAGATAGTGGGTGCTACGGTTGGTTGTGTTTCCATCCTATATTAATTCCAACAGCACAAATTTGGAAATCGATACCATTTTTCTCCCCATTTTTCCGTTTTATCTCCTTAAGAGTACGACTTTCTAAAATCTCTTTTTTACGTGTCTACAGAATTAGAAGGTTGTACACACCGAATTTCATCATTCTAACTGTAGCCGTTTAGTTGGTAACATTTTTATCCCTCTGTTCCCATTGTATTCCTTAAAATTACGAATTTTGGAAAACCTTTTTATTTTTTTGTCTACGCAGTCAGAGGAATGTATACTTCGAATTCCAAGACATAGCTGTAGTCATTCGGTTGGTACTATTTTTATCCCCTTTTTTCATGTTAAACCCAAAAATTTCGACAAAATCAGATAAATGTATACACCGAGTTTCATTATTTTAGGTGCAGCCGTTTGGATTGTACTATTTTTATCCCTCTTCTCCCTTTTACCCATTAAAAGTACGAGCTTGGAAAAATATTTTTATAGTATGTATCTACTTAATTAGAGAAATGTACACACCTAATTTCATGTTTCTAGCTGTGTCCTGTTGATAGCTACCATTTTTTATCCCTTTGTGGCCCATTTCAACCCCTACGAATAAGAATGACTTTATGATGCACGTTTTTGTTATAGGGGGAATGTGCATGTCCAATATCAAGTATGTACAAGCAGACGTATTAAAAAATGCTTATATACTGTAAAATATTAGGGGTTATTATGGGTATTTTCAGTCCTTGTGGACTGAAAATACCTGAACCTGGATTTCGCCCAGTTACAATCCCAATCTACGACTATAAGACGCATTTATGGAAATTTTGACGTCCTAGCTTCTTTCGTTTATATGCTAGTTCCCTAAATGTCTCTTATGGTTGCATATCGCTTAGGATTGAAAGTGGGTGAAATCGGCCCAGAAGGAAATTTTTGTCCGTAACAAGGTGTGTACATCCCTATAATTACGTAGACACACGTAAAATAGATGAAATTTTTCGAAATTCGTACTTTTAAGGGATATAATTGGAATAGGGGAGAAAAATGGTACCAACCAAATCGCTGAAGTTGAATTCATGGAATTCCGTGTATGCATTCATCTGACTGTGTAGACGCGAAACATATAGGAATTTTCCAAAATTTGTACTTTTAGGCAAAAAATGGAATAAAAGGGGATAAAAGGTGCCTGTTAGAATAGTGAAATTCGGTGTGTACATTGCCAAAAATAAAGATATATTTCGATATTCGTACCTAAGGGATCAAAAAGGGATAAAATTGGTACCAAGCAAACAACTGTAGTTAGAATTATGAAATTCAGTGTTTACACTCGTCTGTCTTCGTAGGCACGCAAAATATTAGTATTTTCCCAAATTCGTATTTTTAGGGTCAAAATGAAAAAAAATAGTAAATATGGTAACAAGCATACGGATGTACCTAGTATCATGAAATTAGATGTGTTCATTCCAATGTGAACCCGAAATATACCGAATCTTTGAAATTTCTACTTTTCAGTCACTTTGTCTGTAACTGAAGCAAGAAATTGCAAATGGGGGGAATGTTTCTTCCTAATGACGCCTGAGAGTACACCTAATATTTAGGACACATTTTTGAAGATTGCTGCCTCATGTTCACTTTTTGATTACAATTACTATTTTATACGTATGTATAGCAAGACTATGTTTTATTATGATAATGAAGCAATGCAATTTTTTAAACAATGCGCATAAACAATGCCTTATAATTTCAAATCGTAAACAAAGTAATGTGCATAAAATATATAACAATTTTCCTAATATAGTTCCGCACTTCTATGTAAAGCTTACAACCAAGAATCTGTCGGTAATACTTTGGAAAGCACTCCGTCGTGGAGCGTATATAAGATTCGGTCCGGCCGAACTTAACGCTTTTTTACTTGTTTATTTTGTTGTTTTAGAGCAGGAGCAAGACTAAAGTTTGAAATTGTAGACTTTTGTCAAGTGCCCATAATATATAAATAATATGAATAAATCCATTTTGGCTCGTAATATATCATATTGTGTACGATTCGGCTGATCAACGACTTTATTTAGGTATAGCTACTGCTCTCAACAGTATCAAAATAAGTAAAGAAAGGCAAAAGTCGGTCGGGGCTGACTATTAGATACCCTCCACTTTCTACCGATTACAATTGAATTCGGGGAAAAAGTGATATCGGGATCTATTTTTGTATAGGCACTTTATAGCGAAATTTGTATGATATATCTAAATCTGAACCGATCTGACAAACTTTAAACACAGATGTTTCTAGTTGATTTGGAGCAAATCGAGTAAATATGTAGTTTCTAGGTCGAAAAAAAAAACAAATCAGAAGCGACATTTGTATGTGGGCTATATATATATCTGAACCGATTTGCTTCAAATAAAATAGAATACGTCCTTGTAACGCAAAACTGTTTTGTGTCAATTTATTTGGGATCGGGCAATAATAGCGACCTGTACTTAGACAGACCGACAGACATTGCTAAATCGACTCAGGAAGTGCTTCTAAGCCGATCTGTATAATAAACAATGGCTCTACCTCGTTTCATTTAGGGCGTTAGAAACAAATGCACAACGACATAATAGCCTAGTAGAAGCCGTTGATTCCGTTACTTTTATTTTCAGTCACTAGCTTTAGTTGAATCAGCCAACGTATCTACTTTTTGCATATAAGCCGAAGCCCAAAATCAATCCAACAGCTGAACAAAAATTGTTTGGTTGCAGCTAAAAAACTAATCTGTAAGCCAAAAGTCTCAAAGAGTAATATTCATGTAACCAGTGTAAAAAACGATAATCCCAAATATTTATTCTATAACATGTGGATTGAATGTAAACATAACACAGTATGTTTTTATTTGTAGGGAGCAACAAACATCATTGGATTATGCTTGCATTATACAAAAAACCGGCAATTCCATTAGCCGGGTTGGAAGGAACTCGCATATAATACATATCTATGTTCACCGCTCAAAAAATTAGGGTATTATACCGAAACAAGATTATATTTTATTTTATTATTATATTTTAATATCAGAAATTTCTGGCTGTAGAACATACTTATATACATATTTATATTTATATACATAAATACATTCATTTCAGTGAGATCAAACGAGCTATTTTAACATTTACATATTTTTAAGGAGATTTCTGTTGTCTGTTGTTTAAGAGAAACAAGTTCAATAGGCTACTAAACATACATTAATTTCAATGAAATATATGTTGTGTCATTGCCGATAATAAATCTAATAAAAATTCTCACGTCCTGAGAATATCTGAGCAATATTACGCAATTTCAATGTATACAAGTGATCTTCAGACCATAACATAACATAACTGGAAGAATGCCACGATAGATATTGCTTAAATCATATAAAATATTTTAAACTATTCTGTTCTAAGAAGTATTCAACATTTAAATTGTTGACTTTGTTCTCGCTTAAAAAATCAAGTAAAATATCCTCTTCTTCATCAAAATGTTGAGGTCGAGCCTGCTGCTGCAACGCACTTGAAATTTGGCACAGAACCTTTTATTACCTCAATTAACGCCCACCGCTCACCGCCCACATATCCCATATTATATTGTTTCTCAAAACTTTTTGTTTCTTTAGCAAAACTAAATAATGTTTCTTTTTGTAAATAAAACTACTAAATATACACAAAATATATATTACGGAGTATTATTATATTGATTTATAAAAGTTTGTTTCATTGGCATGTTAATTTGATTTTGAATTGCTTCTTCTGGAAGTTCTCGTAATATAATTAACTTCATAGAATCGATATTGTTTTGCTGAGCCCATTTAATACAAATTTCAAAGTTGTCGACTGCATCGTCGTGTTTAATTTTAGGTTCCAAGATTTCAATGTCATCTTCGTGAGTATCATCATTATCTTCTTCATTTTCAGATACAGGTGTTTGCTCAAGCCACCCATTTATGTCATTAGTTGTGAATTCAATCTGGAAATGAATTTTGAGCTTTTTACATTAGGAAAAATAGAGTTTAGCAAAAGGACTCCATTCTTAGTGGCTATAGTATCTTCATCGTGGTTCAATAACAATGCTAAGGGTAGGTCGACCTCTTCATCGAAGTGGTCATAATCCTTGAGAAGTTTGTTCCAGCATTTCGCCAACGATGTTTGGGAGACGGATTTCCACGCTATGGCTAATGCTGTCAATGCATCCTAGAGGTTGTATTTCTTCAAAAATGCTAAAACGTTTTTTCCTCACTTGCAAACTGTCTTGATAAAGTACTGTTTCGATAGTAAAGTTTAAGTAAAGGAATGGCATTCTGGCCCATAGGCTGAATAAGGGGTGTTACATTAAATTAGTAAATTACCCACATTTTTCCACAAGCTGTTTTTTTAACCAGCTCTTCTGCCGGAGGATGTGAAGGGGCATTATCCAGAAGCAATACGGCATTTAACGGCAAGTGGTTTTCGGCAAGGAAACTTTCCACCTATAAATTAAATTAATGTAAGATCAAGATGTTTATGACATTACTACAATCAAACCTTACCTGTGGAAAAAAAAAAAACAATTTTTGAATATGAAACAAGTCATTCATGCATTTTTTGAATGTGTTTAATCAACTGGAAAGCTTTTATTTCGAAAAGCTCGAGGATTTTGAGAGTTTCCGATCAACAAAGGTTTGACTGTTTTTGTTCCACTAGCATTGCTGCATAGTAGGACGGTTATTCTTTCTTTATAGACTTTTCTACCTGGTGCCGTTCTCTCCCCTGAGTGTACATACGTCTTATCGGGTAAAGCTTTCCAAAACAGACCGGTCTCGTCAGCGTTGAAAATGGCATCTTTGGGCAAATTATTTTCCAAAATTCCATGTTGGACGATAATTTCTCTCCACATAGTTTCAGGAGCCGAATTCCGAATCTCTTTTTAAAGCGTGTCAACCACCCACGACTTGCATTGAAACTACCGCCATATATTTTTTTGTGAATTTCCTTCGCTTCATGTTGTAAAATTTCAGAAGTTATGGGGATGTGCGAATTTCGCTGTCGTCAAACCAGGCAAAAAGTTTTTCCTCCATTTCTGGAAACACTCCATGCTTTATTGCTCTTCGTTTTACAAATCCATAACGTGTCTTTTCCGCAAATTTCACAAGTTTTTCTTTGGATTTTATAATTGTGCAAACAGTGGACGGTTTTAATTTAAAATTTTTACATATGCCACACTCGCGAGTTCCTTTATGGTATTGATCGATAATTTTTTACTTATCACTTAGCATAAGTCTTTTTCTAGATCTCTTTTTTATAATTTATAAGAGCATAACAAAGATACAAAAAAGTTCTTCAAGCTACTAACAAGCTCTCCAGATCATGTGTTTGAACTATTACTGATCACAATACAATAACAAAAACAACAAAATTCGGTGAAACATACATAACTGTTTTCCTTTTTTTACGCAAGTGTTTGTATTTTTATTTACATTACAACCACCCTTTTTAATTTGAATATTTCTTTAATATTCGTTAAACCGAGTACAAGAAATATTTTTTGTTCGTTATATAAGGTACTCAATGGAAACAATTTGCTTGTTCGTTAAATGCGAAATTCGTTAAATCGAAATGTTCGTTATAAATATAGACTTTTATTGATCTATCTATCTATCATTTCTGCAACTATATCATCAACTTCTAGAACCTGTTTACTGGGTTTACATCTAATGCTACTTATAAAAGGATCTGACGATACTAGAAGTCGATGAAAAACATGTTTATTTGTGGCAACTCTATCACACTTTCTGAAGAACTTTAATCTAAAATTTCTATAATCTTTTAACTTTTTCTATATCTTTTGGTAATTTTTTAAAATTAAAATTGTCAGGAATTTGGAGACAAATTTTATAAAAGATTATTAATTATTTAAACTTTTTTAATTTTAATTGATAGTATGGAGTCTTACCTCTCGTTTTATTATTGCGGGAGCACCTAGCACGACCGATCAACCTTTTTTTCTTCCAAGGAAGTTTGCAATCACTGTACTTTATAAAATATATTTTATTCTATCATATTTTTTAAGCCATATGAGCGAACTTTATAATTTTTTTAAATACCAGAAAAGGCTACATTTGGAAAAATCACTATTTAAATCAGAGCAATAAAATTATCTTACGTACAAACACTATAGAAGTGCGTAATCAGTTTCCAATATTTTGAACCAAAATTTACATGTGACTTTACTTCATTATTTCAAAGGCAAATAAACGTTTTTTTGGGATACAATTTCATACTGAATCAATTTTCTACAAAACTGCATCATTACATTTATAATTTTTAATGCATATGAATATTAAATTAAATTAGTATTAAATAAATTAGTATTAATAATTAAAATTACCTCAAAAGCGGAATTTTCCCCACTTGGATTTTGAGATGCAATTAAAATGTGTTTCTAATATCAAGTCATGGACCCATCTAGTTCACTTTATTCTCGCATAAAAAATCAATCAATCAAAATCCAATTCTCATAACATGCTCAGACATACGAGTTCTTTGTAATGTAGTGTCGGCGTCAGTCGATTGTGTCTGTGATTTAAATGTCCAACTTAATGACGCCTTCAATTCTAACTATTAGTCTAGAGTACAAAATTTGTAAAATGAAAAATAATTTGTAAAATATTTTACCAAAAACATTAGTTTTTAAGTTGTAATATGTCACAAACTAACGTGTGAGTAGATAGCAAAATCAGAAAAATTTAAAAACAATAGGCTAATATGACCTGACCCAATTTGTCAAATCGAGAAGAATATTTGTATCGGGGCTATATCCAAAAATGGAATAAAGTGCCTAACTTTAACAATAAGTTCTTCCAGTTCAAATATAACGTGTTATGCTCAGTTCGAAGAAATTCGGTGAAAATTCGTGGTTTCTGGGGCAGAAAAAGTCTATCTCGGGCGATATTTGGATGTTTTTAGTTGAAAAATAAGATATTTGGAAAGATTTGAAGAAGATCTGTTAAAATATGTGGTTTATAGAGTGGAAAAAGTGAAATCGGGAGTGAAATGTATATATATATATATATATATATATATAAATGTGAACCGATCTGACCCATTTGCACCATGACTGTTTATAGAAAAAATAAAGGGTCCGCCAAATAACTTTTTTTTTGAAAATGCTATAAAAAACTACTAAATATTTTCTCAAATTTCTTTTTTTTTTTTTTGAAAGTACAATCCTTCCGGTTAATAATGGAAAATAATTTCATTCAAATGGCTGCCTCTACTAGCCATGCAGTAGCCTACACGATCGGTCCAATTTTTAAGCACATTATCAATTGTGTGCAGCTGTATTTCAGCAATGGCTTCACGAATATTGTTCTTTAAAGCGTCAATTGTCTCTGCCTTGTCGGCGTAACACTTATCTTTGAGGGCACCCCACAAATAATAGTCCAACGGTTGAATAGTTGAAAAAAAAACGTTAGATGGCGGACCCTTTATAAGATGTTTTGCCAATTTTGAAGAAAATCTGTTAAAATATGTGGAATTCAGAGTGAAAAGAGTCAAATCGGGAGCGAAATTTGTATGGGAGCTATATATAAATCTGAACCGATCTAACACATTTTTACCACAGGAGTTTCTAGTTCAAATATAGGATGTTTTGTCAATTTTGAAGAAAATCTGTTAAAATATGTGGAATCTAGAATGAAAAGAGTCAAATCGGGAGCGAAATTTGTATGGGAGCTATATATAAATCTGAACCCATCTAACACACCACAGGTGTTTCTAGTTCAAATATAAGATGTTTTGCCAACTTTGAGGAAAATCTGTTAAAATATGTGGTATCTGGAGTGAAAAGAGTCAAATCGTGAGCGAAATTTGTATGAGAGCTATATATAAATCTGAACCGATCTAACACATTTTTACCACAGGTGTTTCTAGTTCAAATATAAGATGTTTTGCCAATTTTGAAGAAAATCTGTTAAAATATGTGGAATCTAAAGTGAAAGGAGTCAAATCGGGAGCGAAATTTGTATGGGAGCTATATATAAATCTGAACCGATCTAACACACCACAGATGTTTCTAGTTCAAATATAAGATGTTTTGCCAACTTTAAGGAAAATCTGTTAAAATATGTGGAATCTAGAGTGAAAAGAGTCAAATCGGGAGCGAAATTTGTATGGGAACTATATATAAATCTGAACCGATCTAACACATTTTTACCACAGGTGTTTCTAGTTCAAATATAAGATGTTTTGCCAATTTTGAAGAAAATCTGTTAAAATATGTGGAATCTAAAGTGAAAGGAGTCAAATCGGGAGCGAAATTTGTATGGGAGCTATATAAATCTGAACGGATCTAACACACCACAGTTCAAATATAAGATGTTTTGCCAACTTTGAGGAAAATCTGTTAAAATATGTGGTATCTAGAGTGAAAAGAGTCAAATCGGGGGCGAAATTTGTATGAGAGCTATATATAAATCTGAACCGATCTAAAACATTTTTACCACAGGTGTTTCTAGTTCAAATATAAGATGTTTCGCCAATTTTGAAGAAAATCTGTTGAAATGTGTGGTATCTAGAGTGAAAGGAGTCAAATCGGGAGTGAAATTCGTTGGGGGGCTATATCTAAATCTGAACCGATTTTCTTCAAATTAAATAGCGTTCGTCCTTATCCCGAAAAACTTCGTTGTGCAAAGTTTCATTTGGTTCTGGCTACAATTGCGACCTGTATCGTGATTACAAGAATAGATGGACGGACAGACAGACAGACAGACGGACGGACATTGCTAAATCGATTCAAAAAGTGATTCTAAGTCGATCGGTATAATTAACAATGGGTCTATCTCCCTTCCTTTTGAGTGCTACAAACAAATGCACAAAGACATAATACTCTCGTGGAGTGTATAACAAGTAAAAACGGCGTTAAGTTCGGCCGGGCCGAACTTTATATACCCTCCACCATGGATTGCATTCCACAGAGGTTGTCGGTTTTCGTAGAAGTGCAGTAATATTACAAGAAAATATAATTTTTTTAATATAGGCAAACCAAAACAAATACAAATATTGAAAAAATAATTTTATAAATAAATATAATATTTTAATTATTTCAAACCATTATTTATTTCAAATCAAAAAATAAATATTCTTATATTTATATTTTCAAAAAGCTTAAATACCATAAATATTGGTAGATAGTGGGAGCTACAGTTGCTTGTATTTTCATTCTATGAAAAAGTACAAAAAAATCCATTATCAGACGCAAAATAACCTAACTTCATTATTCAACCAATTTTTGCCATAATAGAAAAGGTACAAATTTGGAACAAAAAAATTTTTATTTTGCGTGTCTATGCAGGCAGAGAAATGTATACACCGAATTTCATAATTCCAGCTGCGACCATGTGGTTGGTACCATTTTTACCCCCTTGACGTTTCTACGCAATTAGAATTTCATCATTCTAGCTGTAGTCATTTAGTTGGTACTATTTGTGTCCCTCTGTACCATTGTATCCCTTGAAAGTACGAATTTCGAAAAATTCGTTTATTTTCCGATTCCTACTCAATCAGAGGAATGTATACTCCGAATTGCATGACTCTAGCTGCGGTAATATGGTTGGTACTATTTGTATCGCCTTTTTCAATTTTAACTCCAAAATGTACGAATTTCGACAAATTCGTCTATTTCCGTGTCTACGCAGTCAGAGGAATGTATACTCAGAATTTCATGACTCTATTATTTTTTTATTTTTTTTCCCTTTTTTTCATTTTAACGCCAAAAACTACGAATTTCGAAAAACCTGTTTATTTTAAGTGTCTACGCAATCAGAGGAATGCATACACCGAATTTCATTATTCCAGGTGTAGCCGTTTGGTTGGTACCATTTTTATCCCTCCGTACCCATTGTATCCCTTGAAAGTACGAATTTGGAAAAAACCTTTTATTTTTCATGTCTACGCAGTCAAAGGAATGTATACTTCGAATTTCATGACTCTAGCTGCGGTCATTTGGTTGGTACTATTTTTATCCCCTTTTTCTATTTTGTCCCCAAAAAGTACGAATTTCGAAAAATCCGTTTATTTTCCGTGTATACACAGTCATGTCTACGAAGTCAAAGGAATGTATACTTCGAATTTCATGACTCTAGCTGCGGTCATTTGGTTGGTACTATTTTTATCCCCTTTTTTTCTATTTTGTCCCCAAAAAGTACGAATTTCGCAAAATCAGTTTATTTTCCGTGTGTACACAGTCAGAGGAATGTATACTCCGAATTTCATGACTCTAGCTGCGGTCATTTGATTGGTACTATTTTTATCCCCTTTTTTCATATTAACCCCAAAAAGTACGAATTTTGAAAAATCTGCGTATTTTACTTGTCTATGCAATCAGAGGAATGTATACACCGAATTTCATTATTCTAGGTACAGCCGTTAGGTTGGTACCATATTTATCCCTCTTTTCCCATTTTACCCCTTAAAAGTACGAATTTGAAAAAAATACTTTTATATCATGTATCTACTCAATTAGAGGAATGTACACACCGAATTTCGAGTTTCTAGCTGTTGTCGTTTAATATGTACCATTTTTATCCCTTTTTTGCCCCATTTCACCCCCTACCAATAAGAATCACTTTATGGTGCAGTTTTTTGCTATAAGTGTAATACGCATACCAAATATCAAGCAAATATAAACAGACATATTAAAAAAACATGCTTAAATACGCTAAAATACAAGGGATTATTATGGGTATTTTTAGTCCTTGTGAGGGAAAAATTTTTCCCTTTGGGCCGATTTCGCCCCATTTCAATCCCAACCGATCTACGACTATAAGACGCATTTATGGAAAATTTGGACTTCCTAGCTCCTTTCGTTTAGATGCTAGCGTGCTTTCAACAGACGGACAGACGGACAGACGGACGGACGGACGGACGGACGGACGGACGGACGGACGGACGGACGGACATGGCTAGATCGTCTTAGAATTTTATGACGATCAAGAATATATATACTTTATAGGGTCTCAGGTCAATATTTCAAGGTGTTACAAACGGAATGACAAAGTTAGTATACCCCCATCCTGGAGGTGGAGGGTATAAAAATGTCTTTAGAAATATAGTTTCTTCTCCAAATTTATATGACATCCAAATCTGAGAATAGTTCGGTATCAAAAACTCATTTTCTAGAAAATGGTTCATAGCCACTTATGAATAGAAGCCCTCGATATGGACTACATAAAATCGTTCATCTGTTGAAACGAAACGAAAGAAGCTAGGAGGTCCAAATTTTTCATGATTGCTCCTAATATTTGTAGATAGCTTTGGATCGCAAATGGGCACAATCGGTCCAGAGTGTATAGTATTTACACATGTTTTGTGAATATGCCTGCTTATATTTCATGATATTTGGTATGCTCATTCCCCTTATAGCATAATCATGCACCAAAAAAAACGATTCTTATTTGTAGGGAGCAAAATGGGGCAACAAGGGATAAAATGGTACCTGTCAAACGACAACAGCTAGAAACGCGAAATTCGTTGCGTACATTCCTCGTAGTACGTAATATAAAACATTTTTCAACATCCGGGGAAAAATGGGAATACGGGGATACAAATGATACGATCCTAGCTGTGATCCCTCTAATTGCATGGACACATAAAATAAAGAGATTTTCGAAACTTGTATTTTTAAGGAGGGACATGGATGGAAAAGTGGATACAAATGGTACTAAACAAATGGCCGCAGCTATAAACATGATGTATACATTTCTCTGACTGCATGGACGCGCAAAATAGAAAGATTTTTTTCCAAATTCGTATTTATTATATTTTACTTTTGCGTTATAAATGGAAAAAGTGATAAAACTAAAAACGAGCAAACGACTAGAATCATGAATTTAGGTTATACTGCATTGTGAACGTGGAAGATAATGGATTGTCAAAATTCATACAATTGCGATCAAACTAAGATGGAAATAGTATCAACCAAACGGCTAAAAATCCTAATATATAGGGTAATTAAACTTTTCTGAAGATTGTTGCAATAAGAGGACATGTAGTGTTTTTAAATAATTAATATTATTATTTTTCAATTTTTATACCCTCCACTAGGGTAGTATGTCTTTGTGCATTTGTTTGTAATACCCAAAAAGGAACGCCTTATTATACAGATCGGCTTAGAATCACTTTCTGAGTCGACTTAGCAATGTCCGTCTGACCATCTATTGTTGTAATTAAACTACAGGTTGCAATTATTGTCCGATCTTAACAAAAGTTGGCACAAGTAAATTTTGTGGGTCAAGGACGAACGCTATTTAATTTGAAGCTAATCGATTAGCATAATTAAGTATAAACCCCATACAAATGTCGCTCCCGATTTAGCTTTTCCCCTCTAGAAGCCACACGACGTCTTATGATCTAAAAACATCTGTGGGGAAATTGGGTAAGATCGGTTCAGATTTAGATGATTTTTTTCGATCTAGAAACCACACATTTTACTCGATTTTCCTCAAAACACATTATAATCCAGGTAGCAATATCTATAATGAAGGTGGGTAAGATCGGTTCAGATTTAGATATAGCCCCATAAACATATTGCTCCCAAATGTTTAACCTATAAACATACAAGGTGAAAGCGGATCACATCGTTCCAGGTTTGAATATACTTCATACAAATGTCCTTTCCGATTTAACATTTTTTGTCAAACAGATAGATTTACAGAATACTTGCAAATAATTTGGCAGGACCCGTTATATTTTACTTAAAATACAAATTATGATAGTGGGTCACAATGGTCAATAATTAGGACCCATACAAAAATCCTTCCCGATTTCTCTTTTTTACCGCATTGAATTGCAATGGGTTAAAAAGTGGAGGGTATCGTATAGTCTGCCCCGTCCGGCTATTTCGGCTATTGCAGTTCTACACAAAATCGACAGCCTCCAATCTTCTGGTTATAGTGTGGAAGGCAGTCCATGGTGGAGGTTATATGAGGTTCGACCCGGCCGAACTTTACTCCCTTTTTATTTGTTTTTTTTTTTTTAATTTACCCATAAAAAATGTTTTTGTTGATTTTATGAATCTGTATGCCTCAATTCATGCAAAAAATTAAATTCCTGATACAAAATTTTTATTTTTTATAGCATAGTGTAATCATTTAATTAAATTAATTTTTCGTTGATTTTTAAAGGCTCATTCTATGTCTGATTTCGCTTATATTTTTTGCTAGCCTTACTTAGTGCTAATATTTTCCCAACACTCATGACCTCATGACTCCAGACGACACAAAACAATCACATTTGTGACAGTTTTTAATTTGTACTAGCTCAGGGACCTTTCATTGAAATTAATAAAAGTGATATAGACAATTATTTATTTAACCAAATTTTTATTTACTTTCCCAAGCTCCACGAGAAGTGGAATGAGTTTCAATGGTACTCTGGGTATACGTTTTTTTCGGTAAACAATTCTCTTGCCATGGTTATTTTTTGGTATTTTGGTATTATTATTTATGTTTTGTTTGTGTACCAGTTTTCCTAGCTGGATGGAATGCTGGTTGGATGGATGGACAGATGGGTGAATGGATACCAAAACAAATAACCAGATAGAGCGAGAGAAGCTAAAAACAAAATTGATTGATGGCTATTTGTTTTGACCGTTTGTTGTGTCGTTCGTCTATTTGGGTCTTCTCTCCTGGATACCTTTTTGGTTCGACGGGCAGGCTGCTATGACAACGTACTCGCCGTGGACGGTTTCGGCTAGTGGCCGGGCACGCATTGTTGATTTCTTTATTGTTTCTATTATGACAAAATAAATATTATTGTCTTGGCTTTTTGACAGTTAACGGAGGTAGATGAGTGTATAATAATGTTATTATCAGCGGCACCATATTTCTGCTTAGGTCCTGTCATCATCATCATCGTCATCTCCTCCATCTACGGTGTCCTCCTCGTCAACGTCGTCATCCTCCAGATTGTCGGAGTAAACATAGCCACAATTCTCTGTAAACATTTGTTATTCTATATGTATATGTATGAACGTAGGAGTATCATAAGGATTTCTGATCAAAATTTTTTCTTGTCCTACTTGTCTACATGCATATATTTGATACTTTTAACTGTCATGTCAACAGGCTGAGTCTTATTGTTTAACAAGAAAATAAATTATGTGGTCTTTTATAGGCATTTCTCCAGTTTCGACATCAAAACAAATATGTCGGCAGCAGGATAAACGTGTAAAGGATTTACTTGTAATATGAAAACGACTATAAAGCTGGGCTATGTGATTGATTTGAAAAGAAAAATGACAAAAGATGAAGGTTAACGAGGTGCTCAGTATGCAAAGTTGGTGGTTGGCTTTATATAAAACCGCAATCTGATAATGTTTTTGTAAAGCTCTATAATACTAAATATATACATACAAAAGTGACGCACGTTTTGGAGGCATCGGAAGTTGTTGCAATAGAAAGGTCTTTTTGTATTAATATTTTAAAACTCCACATTAAGATATTTAATTTATTTTATAGAATACTTTAAAATTAATAATATTTTTTACTAGTAAAAAAATAGTTGTGTCGGCTGTTAAGATAACAAAAGCTAGTTATTTTTGAAAGAAAACAAGTAAATTGGACGACAAATAGTTCAGATCGGCCAAAATTCAATAACTTTTGTTCTAGCAAACATTTTTGAGTTCTGTAAAAAATGAAATTAGACAAAGGATTATTATTATATAATATTATTATAAAGGGTGGTTAAATTGTAAGAGCCGATGTTGAATGTGAACCACACCTAAACGTCAAATTTTTTTCTGTATTTCACTTGACATTTCTCAATTTTAGACTAACTGAATTTGAACCATGGAAAGATACATTACGAAAATGGATTTCAAATCAAAATGCATATCGTGCACATCGTGATTTTCAGTCAATTTAATCGTAAAAATGTGGGTACAATCGGAAAAGTCGTGCAACTCGTCGTCGTGCCCAACAATTGCACCTCTGACGCTCGTCGTTGATGAACATTATGCCTCTTGAGCATTCCATTCGTCAATGGTCAGAATTGTGGCAAGAAATGGCAACAGTGGACCATCAAATTTGGAAGAAAATCATCTTCTGTTATGAGGCACATTTTCACCTCAGTGGATTCGTCAAAAAACAGAATTGCCGCATTTGGCCGAATGATAATCCAAGAGTGATTGTCAAAAAACCAATGCAACCAAAAAGAGAGGCGGCATCATCGGGCCGTATTTTTCCAAAGTGAGGTCAGGTCAGGCACTTACTGTGAATGGTCCGAATTGGAAGATATGGATGTGGTTTCAAGAGGACGGTGCCACTTGCCACACAGCTAACGAAACAATGGCTCTTTTGCGTGACAATTTCAATGGCCGTGTTATCTCACGTGGTTGCGATGCCAATTGGCCGCCATGATCATGCGATTTGACACCGTTGGACTTCTTTCTTTGGGGTTATTTGAAAGAAAAGGTGTACGTCGATAAGCCAGCAACAATTCAAGAGCTAAAGGATGAGATAACGGCATAGAACCTCAATTATGCCTCAGCGTCATCGTAAATAATAAAAAATACGTAAAAAATAAAAATAGATAGGCCCCTTGGTTATTATACCGATCGACTTAGAATCAGTTTTTGAATCGATTTAGCCATGTCCGTCTGTCTGTCTGTCCGTCCATCTATTCAATTGTAGACAGAACCAAATGAAACTTTGCACAACGAAGTTTTTCGGGATAAGAACGAACGCTATTAATTTGAACAAAATCGGTTCTGATTTAGATATAGCCCTTGAACGAATTTCTCTCCCGATTTGACTCTTTTCAATCTAGATACTACATATTTCAACAGATTTTCTTCAAAATTGGCAAAACATCTTATAGTTCAACTAGAAACACCTGTGGTAAAAATGGGTCAGAACGGTTCAGATTTCTATATAGCTCCCAAACAAATTTCGCTCCCGATTTGACTTTTTCCGCTCTAGAAACCACATATTGTATCAGATTATCTTCAGAATTGGCAAATCATCATATATTTAAACTAGGAACACCTGTTCTAAGAAACACATATTTTAACAGATCATCTTCAAATTAGTCGAAATATCTTATATTTGTTTTATAATCAGCCATGATGCAAATGGGTCAGATCGGATCATATTTATGTATAGCTGCCACACAAATTTCACTCCCGATTTCACTTTTTCCGCTCTATAAACCATATATTTTAAGAGATCTTTTTCAAATCTTTCAAAATATCTTATATTTCAACTAGAAGCACCCATGGTGAAAATGAGTCAGATCGGTTCAGATTTACATATAGCTCCAATACAAATTTCGCTTCCAGATAGACTTTTTCCGCCCCAGAAACCACGAATTTTGACCGAATTTCTTTGAATTGAACATAACACGTTATATTTGAACTGGAAGGACTTATTTTGAAAGTTAGTCACTTTAATCCATGTTTGGATATAGCCCCGATACAAATATTCTTTTCGATTTGACAAATTGGACGAGGTCATATTAGCCTATGATTAGGAAACATAGAAAAATTATTCCCGTTTTCACTTTTTACCGAGTTGAATTGTATTCGGATAGAAAGTGGAGTGCATCATATAGTCGGCCCCGCCCGACTTTAGCCTTTCCTTACTTGTTGAAAAATTTATTAACTTGGACCAGCTTAACTTATTTCCTTTGAAAACCTTTGAAGAATAAAATGCATATTTGGAAAGGTATAGGGGTTCAGGGTAACTGTTGTCTGCACGAAATTGCACCCTTGGAAGATAGCATACATTTAGTGCAAAAATTCGATTCTTTAGTTCCAAAACACGAATTATTCATTTTCCCTTTAACTTATGAAAAGTAAGAAGGCAGCAAATAAGTTGAGTTCATTTGCAGAACAAAACCCGAAAAAACTAATAATAACTGATTTTACAGAAAAATCATTGTTTTAATGTTATGAATAAAAATAAAAAACTAAAAATTTAACTTTTTTAAAATCGAAAAAATAGTCAACTATGGACTGATTTGCCCCATTTTCAATGTTAATATGTCAAAATAGTCCTTGGGTCCTTGTCTAATTTCAATTGTATACGGAACTCAAAAAGTAGAAGTGAAAATAATTATATTTGTATGCAGATTTAAATAAAGGCTACAAAAATGTTTAGCTGGATATTTGTGCGTACCTAAATTATACTTCAAGTGTATTCATAAACTAACTATTAGATGTTATTGGATACATTTTCTGTACTTGTTAGGAAAAAGCTTTATCCCTCTCGACCAATTTTATCCCTTTGCAAACACAACC
This sequence comes from Polietes domitor, assembly GCA_947397865.1. Lineage (NCBI taxonomy): Eukaryota > Metazoa > Arthropoda > Insecta > Diptera > Muscidae > Polietes > Polietes domitor. The sequence continues at coordinate 159,679,675 of OX377618.1, forward strand.
ATCCACACAGTCGGAGGAGCCTATACATTGAATTTCATGATTCCAGCCACTGGTTGGTACCATTTTTATCCAAAGTCCGAACTAGAGATGGGCGCGACACACGTGAATTGCGTCAATCACGTGAATCACGCGTGATCGTGAGCAAAATTTATTTTACTCACGTGAGCGTGCGTGAACTTGAGGAACGAAAAAATGTTCGTGCGTGAATGTGCGTGAGTCTTATTTCTGCGTAAGTCACGTGATTTTTGCGTGATTCGCACATATTTATTACTATTTTTCTCTCATTTTATTATTTATTTTGCCCGTCTTTACCCTCATATATTTTCGTTGTTAGTTGAATATTTTCAATTAGATTTACGATGTATACATAGGTTGTAACTTTAATACCTGCGAGCGAACAAAGTCAAATTAAATATTTTTTTCTTGGAATGGGGACTTTAGGAATATTTATATATTTTTTAAATAAAAGGTGTTTTTTATTGAGGTATAGAACTTCGAATTGAAATAAAACACAAGAAAATCGTTTTAATGTCCATCAATTTGGCTTTATTGGAAGGATAATTTTATGCCATTAATGTTTAAATATGATTTCGGGCATGTGGCCGCCGCGGCTGGCTCGAATATAGCCAGCATATGGGGCCGTATGTTGGCAATAACGCTACGAATGTTGGCTTCCAAGTCCCCTAACGTTTCTGGTTTGTTGGCGTAGACGAGCGACTTCACATATCCCCAAAGAAAATAATCCAATGGTGTCAAATCACACGATCTTGGTGGCCAATTGACAGGTCCATTCCGTGAAATTATGCGGTTAACCGAATTAATTGCTCTGTTGGACGATTATGTCGACCATAAAATGGACGGAGTTTGCGGTGAACTTCGCGAACTGAACCATTACTTTCGAAATAAATTTGCACGATTTGCAAGCGTTGTTCTTTTGTCAACCTGTTCATGATGAAATGGCAAACCATACTAAATATTAATCACTTGACAGCTGACAAAATGGCCGCCAGTTAAAAAAGTGATGCCAACTTAAAGTTCTATACCCCAATAAAAAACACCCTTTATATATACCCAGCGAAAAAATTGGAAGTACTTCCGCAAGAAGCACATTTTAATCGAATGTCAAAATCTAAATGTGCATTTTCCCGCTTTTGAGGAAGTTCTTTTAAAAAAACTTCCAAAACAGTCGATAATATGTTAACAATATGTTCGCAACATTTTACGAATAGCATTTTCACGAGTGAATGGGAATGAATTTGTAGTATGGGGACACAGAGGTAAGATATCCGCTTTGCACCAACATGGTCTCCGGTTCGATTCGTGGCTCGGAAAAAAACTTGTTTTGTTATTTTTTATTACTTTTTTAAATAAACAATGTTTAATTTTGTAAATTTTAACTATTTAAAAAATTTTGCTTAAAAAAATACAGATTTATTGCTTTATTAATATACTTCAAATATTTAATTTTTGGTTTGCTTTAGTTATTCACCACTCACAGCAGAGGATAGCTGAGATGGTTAGAGTGCCGTAGTAGCAACCAGAAGGTCTGATGTTATACTCGTGAGCGTGCGTGAACGTAATTCAAAAGTTACTCACGCTCCCATCTCTAGTCCGAACTAAGCTTTTTTCTGGTTTGCGCGTCCTCGCAGTAAGAGGAATGTATATACCGAATTCCATGATTCTAATTGCAGCGGTTTGGCTACGTTTTTATAAATATTGCAAAAAACATTAACAAATTAGATAAAATAATATTTTATTTAAATATAGATAACTATTATATATAAGAAAGTAATAAGGACAGGATGGGAGGTACTAGGAGTTTCGTGTCACATGGTCCTAGCTTCTACATTTTTAAAACTATTGAATAAACATGATCAGCTATCAAGTCATAGTGGATTCCATGTACCAATATAGAAGTTATGAAGGATTTAACATTGCATAGGATATAGACAATTGTGTGGTAGTAAATATTTTTTTAGGTTTAAAGTAATTATAAAAATATTTTGAAATATTAAATTGCAAATGATTTTGGCTAGCTGCATGGAGATTGTATCGGTTTTATTATATTCAAAGATTATGTATGGGAAGTACCAGTGGCAATATCGTCCATATTCCATACGAATGTAGCTTCTATAAAAGCATTCCCAAAAATCAAATTTCATAGTTTTCTTATCTTGTGTATAGAAGTTATAACATAAGTTATTTTACGTACTTTAGGGTGATTTGTGAGGGAGGTAGTAGAATTTAATACAATTAAATAGATTATAAAAACTTTCTCAAATACCTAAATATAGCTGATTCAGAATATCCGTGTGGAAGTTACATTGGTTTCAATTTAACATAGGAATATAGACCATTTGCGTGGGAGCTACCTGAAGGGACGTGACAATTTCATCCATCTTCGAACTTAAACTAAGTGTGGAAAAAATATTACTATGTGAAGATTTAAAAATTCTTAAATACATCTTGTCGTCGATGGTGACCTTAAAAATGTGTACTCTCATTTTGGAAATGTTCTATCACACCCGTAGATGTTGTTTCGAATTTTACTCTCATATAGAACCAGTGGTTCAGCAACGTTTCCGAAATATAAAAAAAAATGATTTTGTTATTTGAAAAACAATAATCTGCTTTTCCTGCCACGAGAAAACTCATATAAAATAGAAAATCAAATCAAAAAAAAAATTATTCTATTTATACCCTCCACTAGGGTATTATGTCTTTATGTATTTGTTTGTAACATCCAAAATGCAGCAAGATAGACCCATTGTTAATTATACCATTGTTAATTAGAATCACTTTTTGAGTAGATTTAGCAATGTCCGTCTGGCTGTCCGTCCATCTATTCTTGTTATCAAAGTATAGGTCGCAATTATTATCTGAAGCAAATCGGTTCATATTTAGATATAGGTCCCACACAAATGTCGCTCCCGATTTTACTTTTCCGCTGTAGGGAGCACATAGTTTAACAGATTTTCTTCAAATTTGGCACAATACCCTGCAATTCAACTAGAAACGCCTGTGGTGAAATTAGGCCAGATCGGTTCAGATTTAGATATAGCTCCCATACAAATTTCGCTCACGATTTGTCTTTTTCCCCTTCTAGGAAGCATATATTTTGACAGATTTTCTTTAAATTTAGCAAAAACCTTATATTTGTACTAGAAACATCTGCGCTCAAAGTGGGTCAGATCGATTCAGATGTATATATAGCTCCCAAACAATTGTGGGCATTCATTTAACTTTTTGCGCTCTAGAGACCTCATATTTTAACCGATTTTCTTCAAATTTGACACAAATCCTTATATTTGAACTGAAAACATCTGTGGTAAAAGTGAGTCAGATCGGTTCAGATTTAGATATATCTCCCACACATATTTCGGTCTCCATTTGACTTTTTGCGCTCTAAAAACCACATATTTTATCGATTTTCTTCAAATTTACCATAGCAACTTGTATTTCACTTGGAAACATTATGTGCTTCGATTGATATAGGCCTCATAAAAATGTCACTCCCGATTTGACTTTTTCCGCTCTATAAACCATATCGAGGACTTATATTCATAAGTGGCAATGAACCATTTTCTCGAAAATGAGTTTTTGATGTCAAACTCTTCTCAGGTTGGGATGTCATCTGTCATAAACATTTGGAGAAAAATTTCTTTTCTAAAGCCATTTTTTTTTCAAAATTTTCTGATTTGGCTATCTACTCACACGTTAGTTTGTGACTACAAAAGTGGCTATGAACATAAAAATAATATAATAAAATAGTTCAAAATGGAGCAGCATATAACAGAAGGTTGTAATTCGCTGCAACGATTTTGTTTAAAGCATTTTTCTAGATTTAGGGCATATCGTACTATCAAATTCCATCATTACGCGGTTAATAGCATTTTGGTTCTCAAGTTATGTGGCTAAAATAGGATAAGAAGTGGCTGTGAAGTCAAAATTTGTGAAAAGTATCTTTAGAAATACCCGTGTAACTTTTTATCATATTGAGAATACCGAAATATTTTTATAGCATATGATTGCTGACTTCATCCGTAATATATATTCGTATCGTATATTCAACCGTTGGACTATTATTTGTGGGGTGCCCTCAGCAGCCATTTGAATGAAATTATTTTCCATTATTAACTGGATAAAGTATAATCCTTTCAAATAAAAAAGAAATTTGAGAAAATATTCAGTAGTCTTTTTATAGCATTTTCAAAAAAAAAAGTTATTTGGCGGACCCTATTTGCATCAGAAAAGTTTCAGAATTCTGAACAGAGAAAGTTTAAATATAAGCAATTGCAACCGCAAATTTTGGATTTTTCAACAATTGCAGCGATTTTCGCGACTGGCTACATATATGTAACAAACAAAAATTCAGTCGGATCCATTGGATAGATCGCGAGAAAATCATAAAACAAAAATGTTATGAGTGAAAATCATTTTAGACATATTTGCCGCGAAAATGAAAATTTACCAGAAATATCCTATTAGTATTTTTATTTTTTTTCGTTTTTCGTGTCCTACCGCAATATCCACTTTTTGTAAAAAATTTGTAAAAAGCGATAAAAATGGTACCAATCTGACGGATGGAATCTTTAAATTCGCTGGAATCTTTAAATTCGCTGTGTACGTCACAGAATATGCGTCTTCCACACAACATTACCAACATTTGATAGAAAACGTTGTCGAGTTTACAATAAGTCTTATTTATATATTTGAGCATTAATGGACATGTCCTTATTTCAAAATTCATAAAAAAAAAAACCATAAAACCGCGAATAATAGGAAATTTCGAAAACTTTTTAATCTTAGCAATTAGTAATCCTCTTTAGATTAAACTGTAGAAGAGTGATTCATAATTACTCTTAAAATTAAGGAGAACATAAGTTTTTTCGCTATTTTCGATATGTTTTAATCGATGTTCTTCAAATTTTGACAAAATACATAATATTTCAACTAGGAAAAACTTATAGTGAAAGTGGGCCACAAGTTTTCAGGTTTTAATACAACCCTCATACAAATGTCCTTCCCGATTTAGCTTTTTTTCTCTCAAGGTATTACAGATTTTTATCTAATTTAGCAAAACACGTTATATGTCGTTGAGAAAGTACGGTTCATGATATAGTACCCATACAAAAATCGTTCCCGATTTCACTTTTCCCCCGAATTCAATTGTAATGGGATAGAAAGTGAAGGGTATCATATAGTCGGCCCCGCCCGACTTTAGCCTTTCCTTACTTGTTTTAATATCTAAAATTCTAACGCATAAAACAATGTCTACTGATACGATATAAGACGCAAAAGGATTTTTTACAAACATTTTTTTGTTTTGATATTGTCCAGCTTGATTGAATGATATAACCTGGATTGTGTTGGCTTTTTGTTGTTTTATTTTCAGGATTGTTACAATTTCAATAAAACAAAGAACGAACTTTGTGCCTTCAAGTTACCATCAACTCTTGAAGGAACAAAGTTCGTTCTGATGAAATAATTTTAATTGGAGATGTTCCGCAACCGCTAATTCTATGTGAAAGTTAAAAAATCCATAAAATTTGCTCACAAAAAATAAATTGTTAGGTCTAGAGTACAACTTTTGAATTTTGTTGCTGCATAGTGTTATTTATACGAACTCAAAAACCGATAGAAATCGAATGTTAACCATTGTAAACCTATAGTAATGTCGAATACAATCCATTGAGAAGGCAAGACTCATCCCGGTCGAACTTAATGCGATTTTTACTTGTTTTATCATTTAATCAGAGAAGTGGCAGATTGTGGCATATCGAATATCATACTCTGCCCACTGCAGTTGTCGCTAAGCGATATTAGTTCATCGATACCCTAACAGCTGAAATGTGCTCAATGGTTTTGAAGTGAGCTAATTTTGGACCATTGGTGTCTCAAGTAAATGTGATCGAAACAAGTAGATATTATATTTCTACTCCACTGTTTTGTGTGTCTGACGCTATTGTCTCTTATTTTTCTCAGGCCTTTTGTGGGTATCTTTTTTCATTTTCGATATCAAAAACAAATGAGTGGGCGACCAGCTAAAAATGAGAAAGATAAAATTAGAAATGAAATGATGGGATTTGTGATTGATTAAAAAATAATAATAAAAAACCTATGTTAAGGTTAGCTAAAGTCAACAAATTTTAAAGTGGATGTTTTATTACAATTATTTACTTGGTACTCATTGAAATAAATTCAGAAAATATGAGTATTTGAATGCTAATTCCATAACAAACACAACCAAGAAATTTCATCAGCTTATAAAGCTGGACATCATCATTACAATGTTGAAATGTCACAAAGTGATTCACGAGCACTGAAAAAATATACTCCTAAGTACGGCTGAAGTATTTCCAGGAATTGTGTTCGACAAGAAATTAAACTTATTTCAACTTTATTGAAAATTTTGTTGAAAATGAAAATTAAACTGAAACGTAGTAAATTAACCATCCTCGACTCACAAAGCATGAAGTCAAACTGTGGTTTGAACCCTGCATATAAGTAAATGATGAAAAAACGATCTGATTTCTATTTTATTTGATAACTTTATTTCACTGAACATTGGTCTATCTGTTCATTTCATAGTTTTGGCATATGTATATTAGGATGGGTCACGAAAATAAATCGAAGAAATGAAGATTGAATTGTTTAATGGTGATCTGTAAAATATTTCGCCGCTGGGTCACGCCGTCTGTGAGCTAAACGCTCTTTTCACGTGTAATTTGTATACCCTCCACTAGGGTATTACGTCTTTGTGCATTTGTTTGTAACACCCAAAAGGAAGGGATATATATCCATTGCTAATTATACCGATCGACTTAAAATCACTTTTAGAGTCGATTTAGCAATGTCCGTCCATCTGAACGTCCGCCTGATCATCTATTATTGTAATCGAAGTACAGGTCGCAATTGTAGTCAGAACCAAATTAAATATTGCACAATGAAGTTCTTTAGGATAAGGACGAACGCTATTTAATTCGAAGAAAATCGGTTCAGGTTTTTTTTTTTAATTTTTCACCTATAGTGAAAATGGGTGATCGGTTCAGATTTATATAGCTGCCATATACATTTCGCTCCCGACTTGACTTTTCCGCTCTAGAAACCACATATTTTACTAGATTGTCTTCAAAATTGGCAAAACATCTTATGTTTCCACTATAAACACCCATGGTGAAAATGGCTCAGGTCGGTTCAGATTTATATAGTTCCCATTCAAATTTCGCTCCCGATTTTGACTTTCTGTTCTAGAAACCACCTATTTTATTAGATTGTCTTCAAAATTGGCAAAACATCTTATATTTAAACTAAGAAGACCTGTGGTGAAAATAGGTCAGTTCCGGTCGGTTCCGATTTATATATAGGTCCCGTTCAAATTTCGCTCCCGATTTTGACTTTCTGCTCTAGAAACCACATATTTTAACAGATCTTCTTCAGATGTGGCAAAATATCTTATGTTTCCACTAGAAACACCCATGGTGAAAATGGGTCAGATCGGTTCTGATTTATATATAGCTCCCATACAAATTTTGCTCCCGATTTGACTTTTTCCTCTCTAGAAACCACATATTTTAACAGATCTTCTGGAAATTTTGCAAAATATCTTATGTTTCCACTAGAAACACCCATGGTGAAAATGGGTCAGATCGGATCTGATTTATTTATAGCTCCCATTCAATTTTCGCTCCCGACTTGACTTTTCCGCTCTAGAAACCACATATTTTAATAGATTTACTTCAGATCTTGCAATTTAACTAGAAACATCCGTAGTGAGAATGTGTCAGATCGGTTCAGATTTATATATAGCTCCCATACAAATTTTGCTCCCGATTTACGATTTCACATACTTTAAACCGATCTTTGGCAAAATATCTTATACATCAACTAGAAAGACATATGGTGATAATGGGTCTGATCGGTTAAGATTTATATATGTACATCCCACACAAATAAAAATTTTGCTCCCGGCGTGACTTTCAGGTGTGACTAGGTCTATGATTAGAACACATACAAACATCCTTCAAGTTTACCGAATTGAAGTGTAGAAAATGGAAGGTATCATATTGTTGGCTTCGCCCGAATTTAGACTTTTCTTATTGGGTTTATGTTGCTCATTAAATATAAATCAAAGTGAAAACTAAAAACTCACATATTTTGTAAAAGTTTTGTAAAATGTATTTTGAAAACTAAAAATACCTTTCGAATGTTGCCTAAATGATCAATCAGTCATTTGTGACTCAATTTTTGTGATATAATTAAATACAGGTTGCAGATCTTGTCATAAAGAACAAAAATTGTGAACATATTAATTCAAAAAAATCATCTTCAAGGTCAAAATCGCAAATCTTATTGGCTGTAGAGTGTAGGTAGTGTATACGTGCTGTTAATTAAGGATAATATCACTCATACGCACTGCAGTTGGACTGACCATTAACAGAAGAAGAATGTTAAGAATCATTCCTAGGATGTTCATATGTTCTTGAAAGTTGTTTATCGAAATATTTGGTACATGATTCTTTCCTTTAATTTTTAACGGTTTGCGACCTATGGACCTGAACAGGGGAAAAAGTTAAACTTTTTTATGTTTTTTTTTGCGATTTAGACCTTGAAGATGAAGTTTTTTGTTTATATATATATAAATATACATATACAATTTTTATTTTTTTATATGTTTCTTCTTTATGACAAGAGCTACAACTTTGCCTCAGAGAGTTAATCAAAATTCCAAACGGTTTGCAAGATCTGAAAATGATCACTTTTTGCAAAAATGACACCGAGGGCCCCAAATCTTTGGGGACCCATAAAAAGTTCATGGCTTTGGGCAAAACTAGGAGACACGGGTCTTTTTTTTGATATTTTATCACGTAGTGGTGTTCGTATACGGTTAAATTTTTCCTGTTGCACTTTGTTACCGACAGAATGGAGAACATCGATTTTGCGTAGAAGTGCAGTGCCATGTTATACAAATTATTTTATTTTGATGAAAATTTAAATCAATTTTGGGACCACCACCAACTTGCAGTGTGCTGCGGTAATCTTCAGAGCCTTTTAGACCTTGTGAAATTAGGTACATGAAGAAAAGTTAAAACGCCCATCTATACGAACGCAGTTCTTCGAAATTCGTGCAGACATAGCGTAACAAGTTAAATATGATGGGTGGTTGCTGAAAATAGTCTGGGAAAAAGATCCCGCAGAAAATAAGTAACATGTCTCCTTGACAATAGTGAACCAACTTAAGGGAGGGTTTGATCGAAACATAAGTGTTTACATATCTGAAGGATACAATTTCTTATGAAATTTAAGAAAAACTCCAGACGTCCAACCAACACATTGAAAACAATTCTTCACTGGGCGTACATGCACATACATAGGTCTTTGCCATCCCACACATGCACAAAAGATAAACGATTTTTATGCCACGTTGACTATAAATGTCGCTGTTATGTATAATAATTTTTCTCCAGCGTTCTTATTTTCCTTCGCCATTTGTCGTTGGTCCTTTTTGCATTCGACTACACTTTCGCACAAACACACACACAGCCTCATGCAGATGTGCATACACCGATACAGAGGAATTACAGTGGTGTTCTTGTTTTTTACGGCGAACAACCTAAAAGTTTTACTCTCCCTATATCACAGCGCCAAAGTTATATGGATGACTTCATACTTCACCATACACACGTGCATCAATACGAGGGTGGGAAAAAGATGGCGGGCAATAATGTATGGCAATGGTGTTATATCTAACATGTGAAGGAGTCAAGCAGAATCACATAGTTCTCTAACATATGCTGAAAGTATAAAGAAATTAGGGTCAAACTACAGATATTATTTAACAGAAGGGTTTCCCAATCATGAATGTCAGGCTTAAAATTAGATCTTGTGAGTAGTGAAGAAAATAATCTAAAGAAATTTTAATAAACTATAGTTTAAAATGATCGCCATAGTGGATAACATTTCAAAATATTTCGATAGTCCGAATTTTAATTAATTAATTTAATTTATAATTTTTTAATTTTATATTGATTTTTACTCTAAATTTAAATTTTAGTTTTTTCATTTGCATTTTTTGGTCTGTAATCAATATTTGATTTGAACTGGGATATTGTCCTAGCTCAAGACCATTTTGCATCTATATTTAATAGAATGCAAATTTATTTACAAATGGTATGGTGACATTTATTAATTGGCTGCGGACTACCACGATCATGATTTCGACCATGTCAAAAGTCTTTTCAAGTGGCTTCGCAGCGACTTTTCAACATCAAACTCCGCCGGAGAAGCACAACTCACTTGCCGAATTTGCGTTTAAAAAAATCGCTTTAGCGTAGATACTGGCTAGTAAATTCTAAAGAAAACATTTTTTAGTATACGATTTTAATTTTAGGTAAAAACGCCTATATCGAAGAAAGTCTCTCCAAAGAAAGCCACATACAGCCGCTTCCAAAGAAGTTATTTACCCCAAAACAGGTGAATAATATATTCTGTATTTAGTTGTTTATTGTAGTACAATGCAATTCATGAAATGATGAATTTCTCTTGAGCAAAAAACTGACATAAGGGTTCAAATCCAAAAGGTCGATGAAAAATATTTAATTTCAATTTATATAAAATAACATTTTATGAAAACGCAATCACATAATATACATTATTCTTTCAATTACAGGTGAGTGAGAGTTCCAAAAGATATATTATTTATATTTACCGGTAAGTTGCATTGCATATTGATATATACCATATATATGGGCATTTCCCTAGCCCTGCCGGTATGATTCAAAGGGGTGGAACAAGGAAAAATTTAAAATTATTCTCAATTCTGTATATATGTGTGTACACCGTAAGAAGTAATTAGTAAGAAGAAGAAAAAAATGAATTGTGCTGTCCTAAAATGTTAGCTACTAAAGACGGTGACGTGACAAAAATAGTTTTTTCATTCTTTACCAAAACACACAGCAGTGGGAATTGCGTCGGACTTTTAATGATGTGGAATATTTTTAGTTTGTTTAACAATTTGGCTTGCTAATAAAATTTTTTTACGTTTCTAAAACCTATAATATGGGACGGGACGTTACATGATGTGACATAAATTAATATATGTTACAGTACATGAAGCACTAGAACGGTCATTAAAAGCAAATCAAAATTTTGCACTAAACTGATCTTTATTGTCAATTCATTCATATTACAAATATTTTGTCATAAGAGAGCAGCAAGAAAAATAATTTTAATAAAAAATTATCTTAAAAACAAGTAAAAAGGCGTTAAGTCCACCACGGAATGCATTCCACAGTACTACCGGCAGCCTCTAAATCAACTTTACATAGAAGTGCATTACCATGTTAGGAAAATTGTGATATTTGTTATGCACATCACAATATTTGCTTACTATTTTTATAAGGCATACTATATTTACTTATTATAATATTAATAGTTCTCTACTATATAAATATAAAACTTCAATAGTAATCAAAAAGTGAACATAAGGCAGCAATCTTCAAAAAAATGTCCTAAATATCAGGTGCATTTACAGTCGTTATTAGGCAGAAACAATTTCCCTCAGGACCGATTTTCCCCATTTTCAATTTCTTGAATCCAGCTACAGCCCAAATACGGATATTTGATAAGAAAAGTACTAATATTGAAGAACCAAAATGTCTCGCGTGTCAAATTTAATGTCATTTATATCCTTATTTATATTCAAGTGCATATAAAACAGAAATTAGAAAAAATGCTTAAATAGTCTAAATATTATGGGATATTTTCAGTCCTTGTTTGGGAAAATTCCATCTGACCGATTTCAACCACTTTCAATCCCAACCGATCTGCAACCACAAAACATATTTAGGGAATTGATGGTTTGATCCGCTTAGTCCAATTTTGGCATTTCAACGTTTTTGAGTAACAGAGGCCCAATTGCTGCGAACGGCGACGAATCGATAATTGATGGTCATCATTAACACTGGCCGATACAGCTGCGATATTTTCTTCAGTTCGCACTCTACGTAAGCGTGTTGGTGGTTTAATGTCCACCAATGTAAATTTGGTGCGAAATTTAGTCACAATAGCCCGAATAGCCGCTTCAGTGGGTCGATTAAACTGACCATAAAATGGAAGCGCGCGATGAACTTTCTTAACAGAGCACGCATTTTGATACTAAAAATTCAATAATTTGCAAGCGTTGTTCGTTTGTAAGGCGATTCATGGTTAAATTATATAAGATGAATCTGAAGATGTTTGACAGTGAAACAAAACACGAAAAGTGTGTCAGCTGTTTAAACCAGTGTTGCCGAAAACATAATAGCTAAAAAATCACCCTTTAATTATACTACGAGCCAGAAAATATATTCTTCAAGGTGAACCTTTCCTTCCTGATGGACCTTTCTAAAGAAATGCCTATATGTAAAATTGTTTGTACTTAAATTCGAATCGAAATAATATAAAGAAGACATGTGAAGAAAAGTTGACTTGAAATAAAGAACTGAATATCATTATGCCACTTGTGGAGAGGAGAACACGTGAATTATTTAAAGCACATGAGACCAGAGATTGGGTAAGGGAATTGCAAAATATATGGGAGGAACTCGGAGTTGTAGTTTCCATGTCAAGCGGTACGATTTTTGACCTCGATAGCTGCGATTGTTTTGAAAGTTTGTGTATGTATTCTTCTCATAAAAATATAAATTTTTTCACGAGCTATGACCAATTTAACAATGGAAAATATACTACTTTTTTTAAAAGTTTTGTTCATTCAATCGCCTGTAACTCCTGAAATACTTGACCGATTTTAATGTGTTATACCTACTTTTGAAGGTACTTCCAATTACTTTTAAAACGCCATACTTTATTGCGAGTTTGAGTTTTTAAAGTTTTTACAATTTTAATTATTTTATTTTGATTTACGAAACGTTACATTACTTTACATTAAGGGTAATTTTTTTAAAAGCTATAGTAAAGTTTTTCAAAAAAAACATAAAATTCAGAAAAATGCATGAAATCTTTATTTGAATAGATAGTACGGTCCATATAATTTAATGTTTGAAGATTATTTCATGCAAATGTTGACCTCGACTGCGCCTCAAATGGTCCATCCGCTTAGTCCAATTGTGACATACTCTTTCCAACATTTCGGCCGGTATCTCACGAATAAATGCTTAAATGTTGTCTTCCAATGCGTCAATTGAAGCGGGCTTGTCTGTATAGATATGAGCTTTAACATAGCCCCACAAAAAATAGTCTAAAGGCGTTAAATCGCACGTGAAATAAAATGTTCACCGAACTCGCCTTTCAATAAGTCCATTGTTGCGCGTGCTGTGTGGCATGTGGCACCGTCTTGTTGAAACCACATGTCATGCAAGTCAAGCTCTTGCATTTTGGCCAAAAAAAAGTTGCAAATCATCTCACGGTAGCGCTCACCATTCACAGTTACGTTACGATTCGCATCATCTTTGAAAAAGTACGGTCCAATGATGCCACCAGCCCATAAACCGCACCAAACTGTGACTTTTTCTGGATGCATTGGTAGCTCTTGTAATGCTTCTGGCCGATATTCACTCCAAAATCGACAACTCAGCCTATTTACGTACCCATTTAGCCAAAAATGAGCTTCGTCGCTGAACGCAATTTAAATGGAAGAAGCGAGCGATGAAACTTCTTAACAGAGCACGCCTTTTGATAATAAAATTCAATAATTTGCAAGCGTTGTTCGTTAGTAAGACTATTCATGGTTAAATTATAGACCAAATTTAAGATGTTTGACAGTGAAATAAAACACGAAACATGCGTCAGCTGTTCAATCCAGTGTTGCCAAAAAGATAATACCTAATCACCCTTATAAAAATAAATATGAGTTTGTATGTCTGTATGTTCCGTATAGGACGCTGGCAATACTAGGTTACGATGGGGCAAAGGAGCGTGGAACTACCCACACAAGCTATACTTTAAAATTATCAGTCAGTACTTATTTTATCTTCAAAAGCGTCCGAAGTAGATGAGTAGGGAACCGCCGTGCACCGCTGGGTAACAACGCTAGTGTACAATATTTCTATGAGAAGAATACATACAAAAACTTTCAAAACAATCGCTGCTATCGAGATCAAAAATCGTACCGCTATACATGGAATGACTCATATTTTACATCACATCTTGATCAATACGAGCTCCTACTATATCAATTTATTTGTTTTGCTTTCATATGAAAGCGAAGTCGTAGGGAAAATATTAAAATGCACAGCCACACACACCCTTGGCAAACGCGTATTTCGACAGTTGTAAGCTGTTTTATGCTCTTTACGCATTTAGCGCATTGCAACCACTGTTGGCTTGCCGGCGTGGTCTCCTATAATTGATTATGTAATTGTTTTCTGTTTTTCATGTTTTGGTATAACCCCCCATTAAAAATGGGTGCTCCAGTTTATTGTCTTATCGCTCTAAATCCCACATCTTACTTCGGAACTTGAGACAATTTTACAAATCATGTTATATTTGAGACCTACTGTGGAAGTTGTCTATATGGCTCCTCTTTTTGGCGTAGTTCCCTTACATATGGGCATACCACAGGTTTTGTTATGGACCCCGACAAATTTCCCTCCGATTTATCTTGTTATCGCGTAATTTGCCCCATACAATCATTTCTGCCATTTTCATTATTACCTCAATGAAACCCTCATGTTTGGACTTTGATAAGATGGAGCTCATTTCCATCTCGGTGGCTATGTCGATAAGCAAAATTGCCGCATATGAGGTTCAGAGAACCCACACAGACTTTTGAGAAGCCAATGCATCCACAGCGTCGTCATAGAATAGCCTTTCCAATAAAACCATTTGAAAAAATAATTACCAATTGTTTTTAGATTCTAACTTAAAATTTTAAATGGCCCATCCTATGTTTTCATTATATCAATAAAACTCTCATATTTGGATCTTGTTCCAATTTTCCTGGTCATGCTCCCGTATGCATGGCTCCTTGCTTTAATGCAGACCCCATTCAATAGGCCTCCGATAGGGTATTATAGGATAAGATGTTATATTTTAGTTTAAAACACTTACATTAAAATTGGAACATAAAATGTCTGTAAAAGACTACAACTTGGCCGCATGAACGTATGACTAATATGTCCTCATAGTTATCACTCATACGCACCGCAGTGTACTTATTTCATATTTTAATAGAATGCACCCATATAATATACATAAGTAATAAAATAATATATTGTTCGTTGCATCCATTGATTTAGGTTTAAAATTTAATAGAATATTGAAAAGCTTAAAATTTGTGAAATGAGAAAAACATCGGAGACATTTTGATTCCTTTAAGTGCTCTCCAAATTCCAACTTTATTTTCGATAATTATCTCAAAATATTTCCCCTCGGGACCAAACGATTTGTAGACGAAATACAAAAATTACATGTTTTATCATGAATTCTAGATTGACACAATGAGGCATTGAAATTAATCAATGGCCTGGAGTTGGCGAGGAGTTGGAATGCGATGATCAAAAAGGAAAAATATTCTAACGACAAACCTATTCATATTATGAAAGATAGAACTGAAGTGATTTTCTTTTCTAGCTATAGTTCAATATTTTAACGTAATTTCCATCAAAAAGGCAAACCCGCAATAGTATTATTAATTTTCTACATTTGTAACTTGATGTCGGTAACATAAACTTTAGAGGATAGTGTATGAATAACATTTTTGATTAAAATGTTTACAATAAATTATTCTATAGAAGAATATTTCAAAATTTCAGAAAGTAGGTAAAACCACAGGATCAAAAAAAGTGTCAGGCCTACAACGGTCGATTTTGTGGTCTGTCAGCTAAATATAAATAACGCCAAAATATATTCATATTTCATTTCATATATTACATTTCAAATTTCAGTAAATGAATATATTAAAGATTTAAAAAGAGCCACTATTCTGTACACAATCTATACTATTCCCAGCATTGCCAAACCAACCTCAGAGATCGTACATCTGACGTGCGGGAAAAGTCAGTCTACAAAGTACAAACAATTTTTTACATTTGTGACTTTATACATATACATACACACACACAAACACTCTTATGCACCCCATATGCATGTATATTCATACAGCCACACGTACATCTGCACAATCTTATATTCATAAGACCAATTTTTATGGTGTGTAATACGTACCCGCTCGTCTCTGTGTGTGTATGTGGATGCATTTGTAGTTTATGAATGTTACGAACAAATGTGCTTTTGTGTGAATTCTTGTCTGTGTGTGTGTATGTGTGCATGGACGAGGGTGAGCAATGAGTTATTGACTTTTGTGGTTGCGCCAGTATATTAAAGTTCATTTCTTTTTTTGCATCCAGGTTTTTGATCATCGGAAACAAAAATTGAACTCAAACCCACACAAATGTTGCTTATGAAAAACTTGTTCTAGAGAAACTTTATTGATTTGTATGTGCGAAAGGTAAGCAAAGGCTTTGTAATTTTCCAGAAATTGGTGTATGCGTTGGATGAATTTTCATTTACGAAAAAAAAAACGACAGATTTATTTATGCCATTGAATAGAAGAATTACGAGGAAAAAGAGAAAAAAATTAGACTTTAATGTTTAAAAGCATCAATAAGTTGAACACTATGTGTACATATTTGGTGAGATGAGTACTGAAGTATATACATGACAATAACAGAAACATTGTTATGACGTTACTTTCCGGTTTCCGTAAAAATTACAAAGTATTTGCAGATTTAGGATAAATGATTACAGTGACATTGTTCGGGGTGTTTGATTTGAACTGGGATATTGTCCTGGCTCAAGACCATTTTGCTTCTATATTTAATAGAATGCAAATTTATTTACAAATGGCATGGTGACATTTATTACTTGGCTGCAGACTACCACGATCATGATTTCAACCATGTCAAAAGTCTTTTCAAGTGGCTACGCAGCGACTTTTCAACATCAAACCCGGCCTCTATAAGGAGATGATTCTCACAAACGAACGAGAATCACAACTCACTTGCCGAATTTGCGTTTAAAAAATCGCACCAAGTAATAAAGCACACATGCCATCTTACAAGCATCTCATTGAGTTGCATATGTAAGTATGTGTATATGCAGGTATAGTTACCCAAAATTAAATTAAATATTTTGAAAACATCATAAAATGTTAAACATAGCGCTTCTCTAAGATTTTTGTTGCCTAGTGTAATTAACAGGCTTATGAGTTCGAAAAAGTATTCAAAACCATTCTCTTACCCGTAAGTCAAGATTTTGAAGGTACATACATAAATTTCTTGCTCTGTCCAACTATTGTTTGTGTAGTTTTTTCCATGCGAAGAGTGTTTACAATCAAATGGATTACTTTCGATCTACACGTGCCAGGGTGGCTGGGTGCACACACATTGAATTCGTTCATTACATTCAATTCGCTTATCTCAGTTTTAGATTATTTAAAAATTCCATACAATACATGTCTGTAGTTAACATTAAGGAATGTCTTGCCTGATAGCAATGTCTTGTCTTAGGGTATTGTCTTGCAACCGGTACATGTCTGCCACATAGACGACAACAGCAAATTCCAAACATGACGACCACTACACTGTCACCAAGTTCTCAAACATACGACAATCCAAACGCCAATACCACGACGACGACCACAAACCAATAGCTAAAGTTTAGGATACCCCATTATCATTTGCCAGTATCGGGGCGTTGTGTGTGAGGGAGCCCCCTTAGATCATCACATTCGCTGAATGTATGCATT
Source organism: Polietes domitor (assembly GCA_947397865.1). Lineage (NCBI taxonomy): Eukaryota > Metazoa > Arthropoda > Insecta > Diptera > Muscidae > Polietes > Polietes domitor. The sequence goes on from OX377618.1 coordinate 159,697,421, forward strand.
CCATGACAGAAACGCTGTGGATGCGAAAATAACAACGAAACAACATGGACATGGACGGGTAACAACCGGCGTAATGTTCGTGGAAACAACAAACAAGCAAAACAAAAACAATGTAAAGCAATTAGTTCCTTTCGTTGCACACGAATGCGAGGCGTCTCATAAAATGCACAACGCGGCTATCTTATCTAGCGCCAACAACATGTCGGTGTAACGGACAAAAGTAACAACAGCAACAACGTTTCTACTGCCAGCTTTAAGGGAAACTCCAGCTCTAACCACCAGAAAAATTTAACTTCGGAACAAACCGTTTCCTGTTGGTTTTCCATCTCTGCTATTTCTAAATTCGGAAATTCCACGAGCGGAAGTAAGGATTCACAAAGCCTTCACATTTCAGCATGAGTCGTACGTATGTATGTGTCTGAGAGTCGACTATTGGCTGGAATGGAAAATAGACTAAATTGGGTCGGTAGGATTAATTTTACCAATATCAGAACGTATGATTGATTTTGATTGATTGATACCTCCAATATAAAGAATATATTTTGTTTCATATTTTTTTGGGATCCAAGCCATGTAGGCTTCGTGAATTGTGAATTTAAAAGTTTTATTATCGGTTAAAAGAACAATTTATGACATTTACTGTATATAATATCATGTAAATGTTGGCCTACTACGTCTGAGGTGGTCCATTCGGGATATCCATTTTTGGGCGATTCGTTCAAGCATAGCGAGAGTCTCCAGTGAGCTACGATAGCCATTCTAGAGTTAAAATTGATGTGAATCTGCCTATCAAAGGTGCCGATTAAGCTGTAGTTCACTTCCCGATGATTTTCTGCCCATTATTCGGACGTAAATGATGGTCGGAAATAATGCCTGCAAATTACAATCCAAATAATTTGTAATTTTTATTTGACTTTTAATAAATTTCCTAAACCTAACAAATAGACTGAGTGCAAATTAAATGAAAATAGTACATACGAGCATAATAACACTGTGGAAAACAAAATAAATAACAAGGTTCCGACATCGAATTCTGATAGTGGGGTGTATCATTACATCCTCCTTTTGCACATTCTTATGATGAATTGCAGATGAAAACTTGTGATTCTTATATTTTAGGTATAGGATGTGTTCAGCAATATTTCTTAAAACACTACGAGGAAAACTTTTGTGGAACATTTTAACGAATGGTTAAAAAATGGCCTTAAACGGGGGATTTAAGGGATCAAAATGTTCTACAAAAAAAATAAATGAAATAAACTTTTTCAAGACTTTTCAGCGTTAAATTTCGAAGTTTTTGGAATTGGGGCTAAACTCACACTAAACTCTCCCACAAAACTGAATTTTAGGGAATAGTGTGAATGGAATGTAGTAGTAACATTTAAAAACATCCAAATTTACCAATTTTAAGTGACAAAGACCTCATTTCAACACGTATATATATGTCCGTTATGCTCTACGACAAACTAAACACAATTCGTCTATATTGTATTCTAACCCAAGAAAATAAGAACGTTTGGGACATACATCTCATTAATTGGGATAGATAAATGCCACAACAACAGACCAATTAAATCAAATTAAAAGATACATAATCTACTGGCATTATATGAACTACCGATTACTTTAACTTTGAAAGTTAGAATAACATTCATTTTTATTTTCAGGTTTATGTTTGACATTTGCAAAATGGGTTGCTCGAACAAAGTTAGGAAATATTAAAAACTTACTTCCAAAGTAGTGAGTCTTTAACGCAAACTGTATGAAATTTACGTGGAAATATTTCGAGAAGAGTTCGGCCTTCAGTTCACTTTATGCATCAATTTGTGAAGCGAATTCATGAAAATTGATCTTTATTGGACTTATTGGACAAACCAACCCGTGTACGTTCTCGACCAGTGCGTTCACTTGAAACACGTCAAGAACACCCATCAACATGAACCTTTCCAATAAAACCAGAAATTTGAAAAATATAATCAGTACTTCTTTATAGCCGATTCTAATTTAAAAATTTACATACAAATCATTTTAGCCGTATTTTTTTTTTCGAGAATTAAAATTTTGCAAAAATATCTAAGCTGCATTTTTTATCTTATTCTACCGAAATGTCCACATTTTTTGTCGAGAAAGATTGATGTTCAAAAAACATGATGATTTTTAATGTTAATCTTTTTTTATATAAGTTGGAGTATAATTTTGCACAACGAAGTTTTTCGGGATAAGGACAAACGCTATTTAATTTGAAGAAAATCGGTTCAGATTTAGATATAGCCCTGTGGTGAAAATGTGTTAGATCGGTTTAGATTTATATATATACATATCTCCCATATATTTCCACTAGAAACCTCCATGGTGAATAAAGATCAGATCGGTTCAGATTTAAATATAGCTCCCTCACAAATTTCACTCACGACTTCACTTTGTCCACTCTGTCAACCACATATTTTAACAGATCTTCAAATCTTGCAAAATATCTTATATTTCAACTAGAAACACCCATGGTGAAAATGGGTCAGATCGGTTCAGCTCCCATACAAATTTCGCTCCCGGATTGACTTTTTCCACCCAAGAAACCAGCGAATTTCTAGTAGTAAATGTAAGTTAAAAAATATTTGTTTTACCCTTTTCACTTAAATATATATTAAAGGTCAGATGACTGGATTATATTTTGCTCCTATATCTTTTGGTATAAATTACAACAGTTTTATATTACGTTAAGTATTTGCTTAAGGTGAAACATTGAAAAAAGTCAGAACTTGGATGTTTTTTTTACATATCATCCTTGCACACATTGACGCACAATTTTAAGATCATTTTTCCTTTTTGGACAATAATACTACACATGCCTTCAACTATTTTTTGCTATTCCAAAGTTTTTGCAATTCAATATTCCACAACATTTTACCAAAAAATCGAATGAATTGGAGGATATGCTTTTGGGAGAATAGTTCAATTTCGCTTTACTTTACTCATAAATCTCAAATAATTTCTTCTTATTATTTAATTTATATTTAATTTTCTCATTATCAATTTGTATTTCTCAAAATTCATTTGCTTTTTCTCAATATTAATTTTTCTTTTCTCAATATCAAATTGATTAATTTTTTATTATACACTCCACGAGATTATTATGTCTTTGTACATTTGTTTGTAACACCCAAAAGGAAGGGAGATGCCGAACGGCTTAGAATCACTTTCTGAGTCGATTTAACAATGTCCGTCTGTCCATCTATTCTTGTAATCACGATACAGGTCGCAATTATAGCCAGATCCAAACGAAACTTTGCACAACGAAGTTTTGCGGGACAAGGACGAACGATTTTTAATTTGAAGAAAATCGGTTCAAATTGAGATATAGCCCCCATACGAATTTCACTCCCGATTTGACCCTTTTCACTCTAGATACCACATATTTCAACAGATTTTCTTCAAAATTGGCAAAACATCTTATAGTTCCACTAGAAAAACCTGTGGTAAAAATGTGTTAGATCGGTTCAGATTTATATATAGCTCCCATACAAATTTCGTTCCCAATTTGAATTTTTCTGCTTTAGAATCCACATATTTGAACATATATTCTTCAAAATTCTCAAAAAAGCCATATATTTAGTTATTTTTTACTCTTATTTAGTTATTTAGTTATTTTTTACTGAATTGAATTGTATTCCAATAGAAAGTGGAGTGTATCATATAGTCGGCCCCGCCCGACTTTAGCCTTTCCTTACTTGTTTATTCAATGTCAATTTGCCTTTACACTCCTCAATTGCAATTTTCATTTCTGAATTTTAATTTTTATTTTCTCAATTTCAATTTATATTTCCCAATTTCAATTTGCTTTTTCTGAATTTAAGTTTCTGACTTTCACTTTGTATTTTCTTAATTTCAATTTATATTTCTGAATATAAATTTTCGTTTCTCAATTTCAATTGAAAATGGTGTAGATAAAAAGTGTATTGAATTTTGTAGATTATGATTTTTCGAGATAAGCTTTTATTCACGAAACCACAGAACTGATACTTGCAACACTAAGACTAAGGCCTTTGGAATTCCGCAACTGGATTATGTGCATGGATTTACCCTTCCTTCCATATTGCTGCATCGGATACAATCAGTTGTTTTTACTTTCTGTTTGTGCGCTTTGTTTGTTGATTAAACCGTAATGCAAACTCCACACAAAGCATGCTAAAAAGCGAAAAAAGTACAAATTGTGCTGTTGAACAATTTCGCATTAAAACCATTGTTCTTCTTGTTGTTGCTGTCACGGCTGTTGCTGTACTATTTTTGTCTAGTCGATCAATGATTTCCCGTTTCGGTGTGAGGGTGTGTCGGCAGAATAGGGGGCGCGAATTTGTACGTTTAGAAATATGCCGTTTGTACATGCGAACACAATTCACAGTGGAACAAATGAGATGATACAAACAATGATTTTATGGTTCAACAGTTGTTTCATTGTTATGTGATTTTATATATGTCGGTATGTGTGGATGTACATTTGAACATATCCACAACCAACCAACGAACATATCCACATCCTACAACGGCGCCTAAACTGACCAACAATGGCATCATTTTGCCATAAGAATACCGAATATCTGCAAACACTTTGAAAGGTCTCCATTAATGTGTGACACAAAGTTAATAGAAATTGAACGCCAACATGTTCGATTCAGAAAGAAAATACTTAATTGACATCATTAAAGACATTCTAATGATTATAATGTATTGGAGGTACTCGACAGTATCTTATTTATTGTTCAGTTACAGGGTCAGTTTGGAAATAGTTTATCTTCAACTTAGCCCCAAAAAAATTATCTGCCACATTCACAACATTCATGAAAGTGAAACCCACTTTAGGTCGGTGTAGGACGGTCTTAGTGACCTTTTAGCATCTTCTTGAAGAAATATCCGGCTCTAAGTGGTTTAAGCAGGAAAATAAACATGTAAAAACGGCGTTTAGTTGGACCTGTCGAATTCGATATACCTTCCACAGCGGAGAGCAGTCTACAGTTTTAACGACATTACATAGAAAATCAGTATCATACGAAGAAAATAATAATATTGTTTTATGAAAATTATGATATTTTTATATCATTAATTTTCCAGAAAACACTTTAAAACACAAATCGGACTAGTAAGTTAAAGCTGTAGCGGATTTTATAAAAAATGCTTAAACAAGTAAGAAAACGTCAGTCGGTTAAACCGACTTATATATACCTCTCAGAGAACATATCTATGGAATTTATAATAACTTAAATTTTACGTAGGACCGGATGATTTCTGTGGAAGGTACTAAAGGGTGATTTTTTAAGAGCTTGATAACTTTTAAAAAAAAAAAAAACGCATAAAATGTGCAAAATCTCATCGGTTCTTTATTTGAAACGTTAGATTGGTCCATGACATTTACTTTTTGAAGATAATTTCATTTAAATGTTGACCGCGGCTGCGTCTTAGGTGGTCCATTCGGAAAGTCCAATTTTGGGCAACTTTTTCGAGCATTTCGGCCGGAATAGCCCGAATTTCTTCGGAAATGTTGTCTTCCAAAGCTGGAATAGTTGCTGGCTTATTTCTGTAGACTTTAGACTTGACGTAGCCCCACAAAAAATAGTCTAAAGGCGTCAAATCGCATGATCTTGGTGGCCAACTTACCGGTCCATTTCTTGAGATGAATTGTTCTCCGAAGTTTTCCCTCAAAATGGCCATAGAATCGCGAGCTGTGTGGCATGTAGCGCCATCTTGTTGAAACCACATGTCAACCAAGTTCAGTTCTTCCATTTTGGGCAAAAAAAAGTTGGATATCATCTCACGGTAGCGCTCACCATTCACAGTTACGTTACGATTCGCATCATCTTTGAAGAAGTACGGTCCAATGATGCCACCAGCCCATAAACCGCACCAAACTGTGACTTTTTCTGGATGCATTGGTAGCTCTTGCAATGCTTCTGGCTGATATTCACTCCAAAATCGACAATTCTGCCTATTTACGTACCCATTGAGCCAAAAATGAGCTTCGTCGCTGAACACAATTTCTTTCTTTCTGAACTTTCTTAACAGAGGACGCATTTTGATAATAAAATTCAATGATTTGCAAGCGTTGCTCGTTAGTAAGTCTATTCATGATGAAATGTCAAAGCATACTGAGCATCTTTCTCTTTGACACCATGTCTGAAATCCCACGTGATCTGTCAAATACTAATGCATGAAAATCCTAACCTCAAAAAAATCACTCTTTAGAAGGTTCATGACATTTTGAAACGGATTTGGTCCAAACATACTTGAGGTCGTAAGTCACTTCTTCAATGCGTTACACTTTTTTTCTGTCCCAAATGATATATAGGAGAGTAGGAGAGAAACCGGTTAACCGCTTTTGTCACCTACAACTGTCGGCCAGTTTTTGTAAAATGGCAATTTTCGGTTAACCTAGAAAACCGGGTTTTCGTGTCGGTTAACCGGTTTTTGGTAAATAATAATAAATAAAAAAATAAATAATAAAAATAATAATGCACATTGTGTTAGCAATTAAAGAACTGTCAAAGGACTCAGAAACACTCATAGAAGCTGAAGCAATACAAACATTTTTATTCAACAATTTAAAAAAGATAGAAGACACATACGCCCTGGATTTGTGCCAAGAAGACGAGACTGAAAGAAAGAAGAGTAGAAACATTGAATACACTTTTGATGTTTTTAAGTTCCGGAAAATTTCCGTTAAACGATGGCGTATTGAAATACTCATCAAGATCCGATACAAAGGAATTTGTAAATGAATTATACAAACGTCTTTTCCCCGAAATTTATGTAGAACCAGATTTAGATTCTGATTCGGTTCTGATTCGGATGTAAGTTGTGACATGGAAGAGTCTTATTATTTAATGCTGGATTTAAACCAAACAATAAACCACATCCAAAACCCCAAAATTGCTCAAAAAGGAGAAAGACAGACGACGTTATACGACGATTTCGCACTTTTTGGCAAAACATAGAAAAAAACTGAAAAGCTAGCGCTACATCAACATTTAGCGAGCGTGTTTTTCTACGTCAAGCTTTATCAAAAACAAACAAAACAAGTAAGGAAAGGCTAAAGTCGGGCGGGGCCGACTATATAATACCCTACACCACTCCCTGCGTATGTACCTCGCTTTGATTACTAAACCCAGGTATTTCATGGGAGCAATTTTATGTAGTTCATACAAATTATATAAATTATATGAATATAATTTATATGCTATAAATTCATCTTTAGTCAAATTTAACGAATATGGTAAATAATATGGTAATTGATCCAATTGTCCGACAGACAAATACAAATTATACAGTAGTATACCAAAGTCATACCAAAGTATGGACATATGGGCATCACCCAAATAATTCTCATTGCAATTCAATTCGGTAAAAAATTGAAATCGGGAAGGATTTTTGCATCCTGTAAATGTATGTGTTTGACAAAAAATGTTAAATCGGAAAGGACATTTGTATTGGGGTATATTGAAACCAGGAACGATGTGACGCGCTTTCACCATGTCTGTTTATTGGTGAAATATAATATGTAAAATTTGGCCAAGATCGGTTAAACATTCGGGAGCAACATTTGTATGAGGGCTATATCTAAATCTGAACCGATCTTAACCACTTTCACCATTGGTTTTTTAGTTGGATTATAAGGTGTTGTGCCAATTTTAAAGAAAAACGGGTACAATATGTGTATTTTAGAGCGGAAAAAGTGAAATCGGGAGCGACATTTGTATGGGGGCTATATCTAAATCTGAACCGATCATACCCACTTTCAGCATAGGTGTTTCTAGTTCGATTATAAAATGTTGTGCCAATTTTAAAGAAAATCGGGTACAATATGTGGTTTCTAAAGCGGAAACAGTGAATTCGGGAGCGACATTTGTATGGGGGCTATATCTAAATCTGAACCGATCTTACCCAATTTTTGCATACGTGTTTCTAGTTGCATTATAAGATGTTCTGCAAAAGTTAAAGAAACCCGGGTACAATATGTCGTTTCTAGAACGGAAAATGTCAAATCGGGAGCGACATTTGTATGGGGCTATATCTAAATCTGAACCGATCTTACCCAATTTTTGCATACGTCTTTCTAGTTCGATTATAAAATGTTCTGCAAAATTTAAAGAAATCCGAGTACACTATGTCGTTTCTAGAGCGGAAAATGTCAAATCGGGAGCGACATTTGTATGGGGGCTATATCTAAATCTGAACCGATCTTACCCAATTTTTGCGTACGTGTTTCTAGTTCGATTATAAGATGTTCTGCAAAATTTAAACAAAATCGGGTACAATATGTCGTTTCTAGAGCGGAAAATGTCAAATCGGGAGTGACATTTGTATGGGGGCTATATCTAAATCTGAACCGATCTTACCCAATTTTTGCATACGTGTTTCTAGTTACATTATAAGATGTTCTGCAAAATTTAAAGAAAAACGGGTACAATATGTCGTTTCTAGAGCGGAAAATGTCAAATCAGGAGCGACATTTGTATGGGGGCTATATCTAAATCTGAACCGATCTTACCCAATTTTTGCATACGTGTTTATAGTTCGATTATAAGATGTTCTGCAAAATTTAAAGAAAATTGGGTACAATATGTCGTTTCTAGAGCGGAAAATGTCAAATCGGGAGCGACATTTGTATGGGGGCTATATCTAAATCTGAACCGATCTTACCCAATTTTTGCATACGTGTTTCTAGTTGCATTATAAGATGTTCTGCAAAATTTAAAGAAAACCGGGTACAATATGTCGTTTCTAGAACGGAAAATGTCAAATCGGGAGCGACATTTGTATGGGGACTATATCTAAATCTGAACCGATTTCCTCCAAATTAAATACCAATGGTCCTTGGGCAGAAAAAATAACTTATGCCAAGTTTCATGACAATCGGACAACAATTGCGACCTGTAGAGTGCGAACAAGCATAGATGGACGGACAGACGGACGGACGGACGGACGGACGGACGGACAGACAGACATCGTTAAATCGACTCAGCTGGCGATTCTAAGCCGATCCGTATACTTAAAGGTGGGTCTAGCTCAATTATTTCTTGGTGTTACAAACATTTGGCGGAAAACTAACTTATAATACCCTAGACCACGAAGTGGTGTAGGGTATAAAAATCGCTTACAAAATTATCACTTGAATTGTATATTGGTATTGCGATATAATTATAAGAAGGATTCTACGTAAACTTTTTATCAAGTTTTTGTACGTAAAAATATGAATTATTTTATAGAATTGACTTTATTTTAAAATGATCTCAAACAAAACAAGTAAGAAAAGGCTAAAGTCGGGCGGGGCCGACTATATAATACCCTACACCACTCCCTGCGTATATACCTCGCTTTGATTACTAAACCCTGGTATTTCATGGGAGCAATTTTATGTAGTTCATATCAATTATGCAGTTACTATAAATTCATCTTTAGTCAAATTAAATGAATATGGTAAATAATAACGTAATTGATCCAACTTTCCAGCAGATATTCCGAGTAAAGTAAATATAACATGATCTGGAAAAATTGATCAAGATCCAAAGACAAATACAAATTATACAGCGGTAATAGGATAAATCGGACGGACATTTGAAGGGGGCCTATAACAACACTTGAGGCCTGTGCCAAAACATGCGCCTATATATTTCTCATTCAAGGTAGGTATTCCTACTTGTTACATATAATGATGTGCAAAATTTGGTGAAGATCCGATGTAAGATGTAGTTCCTAGAGCTGTAATAGATCAGAATGGGGCCCCATCTGGGTTATACCAAAGTATGGAAATATGGGCATCTCCCAAACAAGTAAGGAAAGCCTAAAGTCGGACGGAGCCGACTATATGCTACACCCCACTTTCTATCTCATTACAATTCAATTCGGTAAAAAAGTGAAATTGGGAAGGATTCTTGTAAATGTATGTGTTTGACAAAAAATTTTAAATCGGAAAGGACATTTGTATGGGGATATGTATGGGGATATATATATATATATATATATATATATATTTCTCATTCACGGTAGGTATTCCTACTTGTTACATATAATGATGTGCAAAATTTGATGAAGATCCGATGTAAGATGTAGTTCCTAGAGCTGTAATAGATCAGAATGGGGCCCCATCTGGGTTATACCAAAGTATGGAAATATGGGCATCTCCCAAACAAGTAAGGAAAGCCTAAAGTCGGACGGAGCCGACTATATGATACACCCCACTTTCTATCTCATTACAATTCAATTCGGTAAAAAAGTGAAATTGGGAAGGATTTTTGTAAATGTATGTGTTTGACAAAAAATGTTAAATCGGAAAGGACATTTGTATGGGGATATATATATATATTTCTCATTCACGGTAGGTATTCCTACTTGTAACATAGAATGATGTGCAAAATTTGATGAAGATCCGATGTAAGATGTACTTCCTAGAGCTGTAATAGATCAGAAAGGGCCCCATCTGGGTTATACCAAAGTATGGAAATATGGGCATCTCCCAAACAAGTAAGGAAAGCCTAAAGTCGGACGGAGCCGACTATATGATACACCCCACTTTCTATCTCATTACAATTCAATTCGGTAAAAAAGCGAAATTGGGAAGGATTTTTGTAAATGTATGAGTTTGACAAAAAATGTTAAATCGGAAAGGACATTTGTATGGGGATATATTGAAACCTGTAATGATGTGACCCCCTTTCACCATGTATGTTTATTGGTGAAATATAATATGTAAAGTTTGGCCAAAATCGGTTAAACATTCGGGAGCAACATTTGTATTGGGGCTATATCTTTCAGCATAGGTGTTTCTAGCTCAATTATAAAATGTTGTGCCAATTTTAAAGAAAATCGGGTACAATATGTTGATTCTAGAGCGGAAAAAGTCAAATCGGGAGCGACATTTGTATTGGGGCTATATCTAAATCTGAACCGATCTTACCCACTTTCTGCATTGGTGATTATAGTTGGATTATAGGATGTTTTACTAAATTTAAAGAATATCGGGCTCAATATATAGTTTTTAGAGCGGAAAACGTCAAATCGGGAGCGACATTTGTATGGGGGCTATATCTAAATCTGAACCGATCTCACCCACTTTCACCATAGGTGTTTCTAGTTCGATTATAAAATGTTGTGCCAATTTTAAAGAAAATCGGGTACAATATGTGGTTTCTAGAGCGGAAAAAGTCAAATCAGGAACGACATTTGTATGGGGCTATATCTAAATCTGAACCGATTTCCTCCAAATTCAATACCAATCGTCCTTGGCCAAAAAAATAACTTCTGCCAAATTTCATGATAATCGGACAGCAATTGCGACCTGTAGAGTGCGAACAAGCTTAGGTGGACAGCAGACGGACAGATGGACGGACGGACAGACAGACAGACATCGGTAAATCGATTCAGCTGGTGATTCTAAGCCGATCCGTATACTTAAAGGTAGGTCTAGCTTATTATTTTTATTATTTTTTGGCGTTACAAACATTTGTCGGAAAACTAACTTATAATACCCTAGTCCACGAAGTGGTGTGGGGTATAATAATACCCTAGTCCACGAAGTGGTGTATGGTATAAAAATGCTACTGAAGTTCCTTATTTAATGTACATTTACTAAAAATGAACTGCATTTACTTTCGTAATTAAAAATTTTAATTTTAATATTTTCGTACTTTGATTTAAAAAAACGGTTATAACCGGTTTAACCGGGTTTGTAAAAAAACTATATCCGAAAACCGGTTTTTTAAAAAATTGAATTTTCGGTTAAACCGAAAACCGTCTTTCTAAAGTAACCGGTTTTTCGACACCCTATATGGGAGCTTATACATAGCGCAAGAACCGATTTGAACAATGGGTCTATCTCGAATTCTTTGGGTGATGGTTATAAAAATTGATAATTATACCCTACAACACTCGTGTAATTGTGTATTATAAGTTAGTTTTCCGCCAAACACTAAGAAATATTCGAGCTAAACCCACCTTTAAGTGTACCGATCGGCTTAGAATCACCAGCTGAATCGATTTATCAATTTCTGTCTCTCCGTCTTTCAGACCGACTGTCCACCTAAGCTTGTTCGCACTCTGCATGTCGCAATTTTTGTGTGATTGCCATGAAATTTATTAATTTTATTGAATTTGGTTGAAATTTAGCCTCAATACAAAAAATATCCTTCTAATTTACCCTTTTAAAATATTGTGGATCATGTTACATGTGAAATGGAAACAGCTAACGTGAAAGTGGTCTACATGGGTCCATGTTTTGATATAACCCCTATACAAATGTAATTCCGATTTACACTATTACAGTTCATAAATGCATATTTTACAACGGATCTTGATCAAATTTCCCACATCATGTTACATTTAGACTAGAAACACCTACTTTTAAAGCCAGCAAGATAGGTCCATACCATGTTATGGTATAGCAGACCCTACAAATGAGACCCCAGTTTACACTATTATTGCCCTAGAACTAGGGTTTCGGGTCCGGGAATTTCCGAATCGTTTTTCCCGGGAATTCCCCGAAAATTTGGGACGAGAATTCCCGGGAAAAAATTTTGATTTCCGGAATACGGGAAATATTAAATAAATATTTTATTGTTTATTTATTTTATTTTAGATTTAAGATATAAATATTTACATTACTGACAATAATAATGGGCATTTGTTTATAACTACAACAGAACATTTTAAATTCGCTAAGTACGCATTTTTTGCGAAACCCAGCTAGCGGAATACAAACTTTTTGTGGGTATATTTACATGATCTTTATTGTGAAACAAAAATATCATACCGACAATACTATGGCTGACATAATGTCAATACTTAATGTCGTGCTGGTTTACTTTAAATTTCTTGTTTTCTTGCAAGAATCGACAAAATAAAAGGTGAAAGTCTAAATCTAATAAAATAACAATTTACTTTACATATGAAACCAATAAGAAATTGTTAAAAATTCGGATGCATTTAAAATTTTTCACCTGGAAACTTTCAAGAGAAATCAAATATGAATAGAAATATATCCTATGGTATTTTAAATAACTCTTTGTAAGAACTAATTATTTATTTAATATTAATCTTTTATATTACTTTTACATTTTAGAATATTTTACTTTGTTTCTGTAAATTTTTATATGAATCTTCTAAATTAATTACGTCATGACATTTTCCGAGTTATTTGTTTCCTTAATCATTTTTAAATTTTGAATCTAGTGTAGTCACTTGTGACTGCGATTAAAATGTCCAAGTTTATGACGCCTTTAATTATGACGATTAGTCTAGAGTAAAATATTTGTAAAATGAAAAATAATCTGTAAAATATTTTGACAAAAACATTCGTCTAATTTGTAATCAGTATCAGTATTTTAACCTATTTTTATTTATTACTACAATAATAAAAGTATTTTTTTTAGATTATTATATTATATTGTCCTTCTCGAACACTTACAATTAAGATACTTGATAAGGTGGCAACATTTTTATCCATATTTTTTAAATTAATCAACAAGAAAAATCTGGCAGCAACAATATGAGAGTAGTAAATTCCATACAAAAACTAAGCTGGTTAGCCCAACCGAACAGGCCTATAGTTTAATAATCAGGAATTACACTCATATTAAATGCTATCAAAAAGTACGAAAACCTTGAAATAGTGTACACGGACGTGTATGGTGGGCGTTAATAGGTTAAAATAACACACCATTTACTAAATGTTGACATTTTAAATCATATTGGACATACCTAAAATAAATTATTTTTTTGAAACTTTCCATTCCCGTTTTCCCGGGAAATAAAAAAAGTCCGGGAAACCCCAAACCCTACCTAGAACCAACACCTTACATTGAATCTTGATAATATTTTGCAGATCATAAGAATACCTACTTTGAAAGTGATCTATATGGATTCACTTTTTAATGTAGTACCCTTACAAATGGCCCAATTTTTTATTATTACCTCTCTAGAAACCACATTTTACATCGGAAGTTTATTTGCAGATTATGATATATTTTCATTGAGAAGACTTACAATGAAAGTCAAATATATGTATAACAATCATACAAATGGGTTCCCAGTTTCCACTATAACCGCTACAGAACCTACATATTACATTGGATCGTGCTCAAATTTTGCAGATCATGATATATTCCAACTACCGAGAATGAGAACTATATAGTCCCATGTTATAGTACAACCCCCAAGGAGTAAAATGCCTTTTTGTTTTTAAAAATCCTTTTATAATTGACAGATTTTTTGAAGTTTTTATTAATACTAAATTTTGGTCATTCCAGTTCACATATCTAATTATTTTACGAATTGAAGTTCAATAAAAATACATAAAATTCAACAAAACAGATAAAAATGGTAAAAAAAAATGTCGATCATTTAATACAAAATCGCCAATTTCGGAACACATTTACCCCACTTTGGGAGTTCGGGTATTTTTTTTTTTTTTTTGAAAAAAAGGAACATTTTGTATTTTTTCATCGATTTTATCATTTTGACGGATTTTAAGTGGTTTATTATTTAATATTATCAGAGATGTGAACTGACATGACCAAAACTTGTATTTTTGATAATTGTAGTGTAAAGCGAAGTAATAGATGTCACCATGCTAATTGTAAATCTACTTCCTATAAAATATAGATGCAAAATGGCCTTGATCCAGGAGAATATCCCACTTCTAATCAAAATTATACAACAACAAATAAAGTTATGATCCGACAACCCTTAATGCTATGCACAAAAATCTTACCAGACCTGTTACGGCTAATTCAGTTTATTGTTATTTGCTTCGAGGCCTTGTAACATTACAACATTAACATCACCGACAATCAATGTTGCCTATGTTCAGAAGAAAGTTTTCCAAAAATTTATTTAATTAGCAGCATTGTGATCTGTAAATAGACATATGAATTTTGATATATAGTAGTTCTAGAGAAACGGCATCAGGATTGTCTTTACCCTTATTCAGCAGTAGTCCATACGTTAAATTAGAGTTTACTTTACTATCGCTTAGTACGGATGTGGCTGATTACTGCAGGAAAAAATAAAAATAAACAAAATATAAGACAATATTATTGTAGCACAATGAAAAATCGAGCTAATCCGACCTTTAACTATGCAGAGGGGCTTAGTCCGACTACTAGAAAGGCCGTTTGACACAAACGTTTTCTGTTTCTTCTAATTCCATTGCCACATCCACCATTTTTTGCCTAAGTTTTTGTCCAACACTGATATGAATTCAGGAAACTTTGAGAGTTAGTTATACCAATAAAACAGAATCCTCCACAAACACATAGATCGAAGTGTTTGGCCAATTTGATAAATGTGTGCTTATCCTTATGGGGTATACTTAATACCCCCTCCCTATCGAACTTTTTTACGCAGCGCATAATTATTGTTGCTTGTTTTCTATTTCCGTTGATTAATAATCATTTTCTCTCTCTCGTTATAGTCTTAAGTATTAAATTAATGCTAATTTTGACAATATGTCATTTTTCACATTAATATTCCATTTCATTTCAACGCCATTCAACACTTTCTTTGCATTTGTGTTGCTTTTTGTGAATGTGAATTTCCCTTTTGTTAACAGCAGCTCCAGTATAAATGATTAATGGCTCGATTATTTTTATGAATATATGACACTGTCAGTTCTTTCGCATTGTTTCCCATTTAGCAGCCATTATAAATGTGCATGTAATTATGGGAGAATATGTAACCAGATACTCACTCGTTCGTTCGTTCGCACTGCAAATACAGTTCGCACAGAATATTTTTGGGCAAACGCCGGGTTTATTTAGTTCAATTTTTTGCTGTTATTCCACACATAAATTATTGTCGTACGTAGTAATGAAGAAAATCGATTTTTATAGTATACTTTTTTACTTCAAGACTACTATATAGTTATTGTGAGCCGGGTAGCCCAAGAGATTTAATAAAGTGTTGTAATAAATATCCATAATTCGATATGATTAATATAGTTGATGGAAGCTGAAGGCTGGAGCAAGAGCAAGTATTTTTTTTGGAAAATGAAATAAAAAGACTGACATTTGATGCCTTGAAAGTTTGAAGTTAAGCTGTGAATGGAGGAAAGATTGAGACTGTCTTTAGCACAATATCTTGAAAGAAAATAATGGATGAAGCACTTGTGTGAATACTGCTTTACCCCCTATTTCTCTATTTTTTTCTTCCACTAGACGAACCAATCGTCCACACTAAAGTCTCATTTATTTATTTTAAGAAAAGTATAAAATAAAAACTAGTAAAAACGGCGTTAAGTTCAGCCTGACCCTCCGCCATGGATTGCATTCCACAGAGGCTGTCGATTTTCGTAGAAGAGCAGTAACATTACAGGAAAATGTAATTTTTTAATATAGCCAAACCAAAACAAATAGAAATATTAAAAAAAAAATTATAAATAAATACAAAATTTTAATTATTTTAAACCACGCTTATATATAGCTTATAAGGCAAGGCTACAATACAAATATGTTTATAAAGGGTGGTTATATTTTAAGGGCCGATGTTGATTTTGAATAAAACACAAATTATTTAGGAAATTATTGTCATTTCTTTTTATTATGATAATATTGGTATGTTTCAATTATATATGGAGCAAAATATCGGCCAAATGGCCGCCGCGACCTCGGAGGCACACCTCCATCCGATGGTTCAAATTTTCGATGGCGGTGAGGCATAATTGACGTTCTATGCCGTTAATGTTCCCATTATCTCAGCCTTAAACTCTTGAATTGTTGCTGGCTTATCGACGTACACCTTTTCTTTCTAATAACCCCAAAGAAAGAAGTCCAACGGTGTCAAATCACATGATCTTGGCGGCCAATTGACATCGTCGCCACGTGAGATAGCACGGCCATTGAATTTGTCGCGCAAAAGAGCCATTGTATCGTTAGCTGTGTGGCAAGTGGCACCGTCCTGTTGAAACCACATATCGTCCACATCCATATCTTTCAATTCAGGCCATAAAAAATCGTTATCATCTCACGATAGCGAAGACCATTCACAGTAACCTCATTTTGGAAAAAATACGGCCCGATGATGGCGACAGCCCATAAACCGCACCAAACAGTCACTCTTTGTGGGTGCATTGGTTTTTCGACAATCACTCTATCATTCGCCCAAATGCGGCAATTATGCTCATTGAGGTGAAAATGTGCCTCATCACTGAAGATGATTTTCTTCGAAAATTGATCATCCACTGTTGCCAATTCTTGCCACATTCTGAATATTGACGACGTTTGGAATAGTCAAGATGCTTTAGTTCTTGAGTCAATTGCACCTTGTAAGCGTGTAAATGCAAGTCTTTATGCATAATGTTCATCAACGACGAGCGTGAGAGGTGTAATTGCACACCGACGACGAGTTGAGGTGGACCGCTCTTCAGTCACATTATCCCGAACAGCATCAATGTTTTCTGCAGTACGGGCTATACAAGCATGCTCAAATTTATGGACAATTTTTACGATTGTACGCGCATTTGAACGATTAAATTGACCGAAAAAATCACGGAGTGCACGATATGCATTCTGATTTGAACGCCCATTTTCACAATAAGCCTGAATACCTTTAACGCGTTGCTCGATTGTGAATCTTTCCATGGTTCAACTTGAGTTAGTCTAAAATTGAGAAATGTCAAATGAAATGCAGAAAAAACTTGACGTTTAGGTGTGGTTCACATTCAACATCGGCCCTTACAATTTAACCACCTTTTACTATATACATCAAAATAATACTTCAAGTCAATTCAAAAAGTAAAAATAAGCCAGCAATCTTCAAAACAAACTTAAATACCATAAATCTTGGTAGATAGTGGGTACTACAGTTGGATTTATTTCCATTCTATTTTAATTGCAAAAGTACAAATTTTGAAAATCCATTATCTAGCACGTACACAGTGCAAGATAACTTAACTTCATGATTCAAAAATGTTTTTACGTAAACGTAAAAAAATACGAATTTGGAAAATTTTTTTATTTTGCGTGTTTATTCAGTCAGATGAATGTATACACCTAATTCCATGATTCTTGCTGCGGCCATTTGATTGGTACCAGTTGTAGCCGTTTAGTTGGTCCCATTTTTAACCCTCCGTTCCCATTGTATCCCTTGAAAGTACGAATTTGGAAAAACCTTTTTATTTTTTGTTGCTACGAAGTCAGAGGAATGTGTACTCTGCATTTCATGACTCTAGCTGCGGTCATTTTGTTGGTACTATTTTTATCCCCTTTAAGTACGAATTTCGAAAAAGTACCTTTTTTACCTGTCTACGAAATCAGATGAATGTATACACCGAATTTCATTATTTGAGGTGCAGCCGTTTGGTTGGTACCATTTGTATCCCTCTGTTCATATATGACCCCTTAAAAGAACTAATTTGGAAAAAATATTTTTATATTATGTATATACTCAATATATATACTTTATAGGGTCTCAGGTTGATATTTCAATGTGTTACAAATGGAATGACAAAGTTAGTATTCCCCCATCCTGGTGGTAGAACCATGGAGGAACCACTATATCCCCATCTTTATAAACATCTACATCTCTGTATATTCACTTTTCGGTCTTAGCTCAAGATCTTCCTTTGGAAGTCTCCCAGTTGTTTTTTGTTTACTTTATTTTTGCCGTCTAAATGAAATCTTCGCAATATTAAATAACGTACGCATAACGTGTCATTGTGTTTTTGAATGTTTGCCAATTTAATTTTGTAAGATGTCTAGAGCATTTCATAATCTCGTTGTTATGCTTTTATTTATTGCACAACCTCAACACAGCGACAGACAGCGAGCAGATACAATTTTCAAAATGTCAATAAGATTATAATCTGCTTAAAATGCTGTAATTTCAACCTTTTGCATATGTACCGACATGTCACCTTTTCATTATCTTTAAATGTACATACATATGTACATACAAAGTATATGTATGTAAAACCCTTTTCAGCGGCCTAATATACTTGCCCTCGTGGCAAAATCCAAAATGGTTGAGCAAATTAAGTAACCCTTCTTTCAATTCTGACAATTCCGTGACAATCTTACATGTATCCTCCCACTTTATTACGAAATGACACACTTAACAAATTGTTTTAGGAAAACTGAAAAATTTTGCTAGAGGAACACCAACACAATAGCAGCAGCAGAAGAAACATCCAAACCAAATCCTATTTGTGGTAGTTCGTGTGAGCTGGGTGTGTACGGATCTTTCTTTTTTCGGAAAAGGATGTATTGTTTCCTTAACATATTGTATCCTTTATAGTTTTTGTATGAATAGTTTCCGGCACGTTTAGCTGTGAACATGAATATCATGTTCTGTTCAAGTAACGCATAAAGGAGAAACGAGGATGTAGTTAAAAGTTTATGTTTAATGTACGGTAGACGGCATTTTGATATTATTGTTAATCACTGGGGTGAATTTAGAATACAGTCGCAGAGATTGTGCTAAAGTTATAGAAAAGAAAAGGCTATCATTGACCCATATAATCCACTTTCGGTGTAGGTATTTTTAGCTGCATTATAACATAATCTGGAAAATAGTATTAAGTTCCGATGTAATATGTAAATTCTAGAGTGATAATAATTTAAATCGCAGAGAGGCTGTACTTAATTCTGAATTTTCTCCAACTTCAATACCACCTGTCTCTGTCCTAAACAAATTATTTCTGCAAATGTTATGGCGAGCGAAAATTAAATGTGTCGTGAAATGGACTCATTTATTAAATAGACTCTGCTGGTCCTCATTAAGTAAATATTTACTTGATTTTAGTACAACATTTACTTACTTTTATGAAAATTCCAGCAAAATTTTACTTAGATTTAGTAAAAATTTACTTGGCTTGATAAAAAATTTACTTAGTTTTAGGAAAATTTTTCTTAAATTTAGTAAAAATTAACTTGGTTTTAGGAGAGATTTACTTAGATTTAGGAAAATTTCAGCAAAATTTTACTTATATATATTTAGTAAAAACGTACTTGGTTTGAGGAAAAACTTATTGGAATTTTATTCAGTTTGAGTAAATATTTACTTGGTTTGAAGAAAATTGAACTAGAATTATTTTTTGTCAGCTAATAAATGCGACCTGTACTTTGATTACAAGAATAGATGGGCAGACAGACAGACTGTCAGAGATATAGAAGGACATTGATAAATCTAGTAAGTAATTCTAGTCGATCGGTATAATTAACAATGTTGTAATATGTGGTATCTAGAGTGAAACGAGTCTAATCGGGAGTGATATTCGTATGGGGACTATATCTAAATCTGAACCGATTTTCTTCAAATTCGTTCGTCGTTGTACCGAAAATCTTCGTTGTGCAAAGTTTCATTTGGTTCTGTCTACAATTTCGCCTGTATCGTGAT
Source organism: Polietes domitor (assembly GCA_947397865.1). Classification (NCBI taxonomy): domain Eukaryota; kingdom Metazoa; phylum Arthropoda; class Insecta; order Diptera; family Muscidae; genus Polietes; species Polietes domitor. The sequence goes on from OX377618.1 coordinate 159,717,791, forward strand.
TACAAGAATAGATGGACAGACGGACATTGCTAAATCGACCCAAAAAGTGATTCTGAGTCGATCGGTATAATTAACAATGGGTCTATTTTGCTTCCTTTTGGGTATTACAAAAATATGCACAAAGATATAATACCCTAGAATTTATTTTTTTCGAAAACATTTTTTTAGTGTCACGAAAAAAACAAACAATAGAAAAAAATTAGACAACAAATTTATTTTTATTGTTAATAGCTAACATTATAATGTAGATAACAGTGTCTGTAAATGTTAATATACGCGAAAAGTCCTCTTGCAAATAAATAATAAAATTTGTAGTTTTGTTTTAAAACATCTTATTTTAAAATATCTTAGAGAAGAAAACAAGGGGTATTTTAAGAAAATCTATGATTTGAAGTTATAGCCCTTATTCAATGTTATTATAGAGAAAGTACAATTATTAAAGGTACCTTAATTTGTTAAATAAATAATTTTATTTTTTATAATTTGATTGATTGAAGAAAATAATTTGTTTACATACATTCACCCTTTTCGCGAGTAAAAGGTAAATATTTTCAAGTGGAATTTCTCATTCCCCTTCAGACTTAATATGGTAGTATGAACATAACACGAGAATATATTTTACTTCTTCACGTTGTAATACAACTAAAACAATCAAATCGAAATATGACATCAGCAGAATCTAGAAAAATAGACCATAAATTTCGATTGGCAAATTAAACCTCTCATGTCCGAATTTTCTTTTTAATAAATATATAAAATTTACTATGCTTTTTATGGGGTTCTTATTCATACAGGACATAAATCACATGAGTAACAGGATGCTTTTTTTAAATCAATAATAATTCATTTAAATATTTCTTCATTTTTTAATTTTAATTATGTATCACTTCGGGATGAAAGGGTTAAGGGAACAATTTAATCACATGACAATTTGATTAATTTTTTAATAATATATCTCAACTATTTCATAGTATATGTAAGATAGACCCATCGTTTATTATACCGATCGACTTAGAACCACGTTTTGAATCTGCTAAGCCATGTCCATTCGACTTGTATTTCTATTTTGTAATCAAAGCAAAGGTCGCAATTATTGCCCGATCCTAAAAAATTCTGTAACAAACGATATTAGATGCTCGAAGACTAACGGTGTTGATAAACATCTGTTCAGATTTAGATACAGTACCCATTGAAATGTTGACTATTTCTGCACACTAAAGCGATTTGGTTAACATTTGTTATATTGGTGGGCCATTTAAAATTTAAAATTTGAACTACCGATTACTTTGACTTTGAAAGGTTCTACCGTTCATATTTATTTTATTGACATTTGCAAAATGGGACGCTATACGCTGGAACAAAATTGGAAAATATAAACTGTGTCTTTAAGGCCAACTGTAAGAAATTTCCGTGGAAAAATTTCGAAAGAGATCGGCCTTCAGTTCAGCCTTCATGATGCTCTTTTTCATCTCTGTGGCTATGTCAATAAGCAAAATTGTCGCAAATGGGGTTCAGAGAATCTACACATGTCCATTGAGAAGCCAATTCATCCACAAGGAGTCACTGTTGTGGTGTGGATTTTTTATTAAATGACAAAGTTCAACATTCCAATGAAACCAGAAAATTGAAAAAAATCTGTTCTTTTGTTATAGCCGATTCTAATTTAAAGATTTAAATGGTCCACCCTATATTTTGTCTTGAAACATCACTTTGTTTCATATTTTGATGTAGACCCTGTAAAATGTGTCTCCCTATTTGATTTCATACCGCCTACGACCTACACGACCTTGTAATGAGATTGAGAGGGAGGGTATATAGTCTATATCGCTTTTTAGCGATTAAAATCTGTTAAAAGAACATAATTGTCTTTCTGGAATGCATTCAGCTTAATAAATATTCGTTAGGTTACTTTTAGATAATGAGATATGTAAAAACAAGTAAGGAAAGGCTAAAGTCGGGCGGGGCCGACTATATAATACCCTACACCACTCCCTGCGTATGTACCTCGCTTTGATTACTAAACCCAGGTATTTCATGGGAGCAATTTTATGTAGTTCATACAAATTATATAAATTATATTCATATAATTTATATGCTATAAATTCATCTTCAGTCAAATTTAACGAGTATGGTAAATAATATGGTAATTGATCTAATTGTCCGACAGACAAATACAAATTATACAGTAGTATACCAAAGTCATTTCAAAGTATGGACATATGGACATCACCCAAACAATTCTCATTGCAATTCAATTCGGTAAAAAAGTGAAATCGGGAAGGATTTTTGCATCCTGTAAATGTATGTGTTTGACAAAAAATGTTAAATCGGAAAGGACATTTGTATAGGGGTATATTGAAACCTGGAACGATGTGACCCGCTTTCACCATGTATGTTTATTGGTGAAATATAATATGTAAAATTTGGCCAAAATCGGTTAAACATTCGGGAGCAACATTTGTATGAGGGATATATCTAAATCTGAACCTATCTTACCCACTTTCACCATAGATGTTTCTAGTTCGATTATAAGATGTTGTGCCAATTTTAAAGAAAAACGGGTACAATGTGTGGATTTTAGAGCGGAAAAAGTGAAATCGACATTTGTATGGGGGCTATATCTTAATCTGAACCGATCTTACCCAATTTTTGCATACGTATTTCTAGTTGGATTATAAGATGTTCTGCAAAATTTAAAGAAAATCGGGTACAATATGTCGTTTCTAGAGCGGAAAATGTCAAATCGGGAGCGACATTTGTATGGGGGCTATATCTAAATCTGAACCGATCTTACCCAATTTTTGCATACGTGTTTCTAGTTGGATTATAAGATGTTCTGCCAAATTTAAAGAAAATCGGGTACTATATGTGCTTTATAGGGCGGAAAAAGTCAAATCGGGAGCGACATTTGTATGGGGGCTATATCTAAATCTGAACCGATTTCCTCCAAATTCAATACCGATGGTCATTGGCCAGAAAAAATAACTTCTGCCAAGTTTCATGACAATCGGACAACAATTGCGACCTGTAGAGTGCTAACAAGCTTATATGGACAGCAGACGGACAGACAGACATCGTTAAATCGACTCTTAAAGGTGGGTCTAGCTCGATTATTTCTTGGTGTTACAAACATTTGGGGCGAAACTAACTTATAATACCCTAGCCCACGAAGTGGTGTAGGGTATAACTAGTAAGGAAAGGCTAAAGTCGGGCGGGGCCGACTCTATGATACACTCCACTTTCAATCCGAATAGAATTTAATTCGGTGAAAAAGTGAAAGCGGGAAGGATTTTGGTATCCTGTAAATGTATGTGTTTGGCAAAAAATGTTAAATCGAAAAGGACATTTGTATGGGGGTGTGTTGAAATCTGGAACGAAATAGGTGAAATATAATATGTATAGTTTGGCCAAAATCGGTTAAACAGTTGGGAGCAACTACGCAAATACACTTGGATTATAAGCTGTTGTGTCAAATTTAAAATCGAGTACAATATGTGGTTCTAAAGCGGCAAAAGTCAAATCGGGAGCCACATTTGTTTTGGGCTATATCTAAATCTGAACCGATCTTACCCAATTTTTGCATAGGTGTTTCTAGTTGGAATATAAAATGTTGCGCCAAATTTAAAGAGAATCGAGTATAATATAGGGTTTCTCGAGCGGAAAATGTCAAATCCGGAGCGACATTTGTATAAGGGCTATATCTAAATCTCAACCGATCTTATCGAATTTCTGCATAGGTGTTTCTAGTTGGATTATAAGATGTTGTCCCAAATTTAAAGAAAATCGGGTACAATATGTGGTTTCTAGAGCGGAAAATGTCAAATCGGAAGCGACATTTGTATGGGGGCTATATCTCAATCTGAACCGATCTTACCCAATTTCTGCATAGGTGTTTCTAGTTGGATTATAAGATGTTGTGCCAAATTTAAAGAAAAGCGGGTACAATATGTGGTTTCTAGAGCGGAAAATGTCAAATCGGGAGCGACATTTGTATGGGGGCTATATATAAATCTGAACCGATCTTACCCAATTTTTGCATAGGTGTTTCTAGTTGGATTATAGGATGTTGTGCAAAATTTAAAGAAAATCGAGTACAATATGTGGTTTCTAGAGCGGAAAATGTCAAATCGGGAGCGACATTTGTATGGGGCTATATATAAATCTGAATCGATCTTACCCAATTTTTGCATAGGTGTTTCTAGTTGTATTATAGGATGTTGTACAAAATTTAAAGAAAATCGAGTACAATATGTGGTTTCTAGAGCTGAAAATGTCAAATCGGGAGCGACATTTGTATGGGGGCTATATATAAATCTGAATCGATCTTACCCAATTTTTGCATAGGTGTTTCTAGTTGGATTATAGGATGTTGTACAAAATTTAAAGAAAATCGAGTACAATATGTGGTTTCTAGAGCGGAAAATGTCAAATCGGGAGCGACATTTGTATGGGGGCTATATCTAAATCTGAACCGATTTGCCTCAAATTAAATAGCGTTCGTCCTTGATCCACAAAACTTACTTGTGCCAATTTTTGTTAAGAGCGGACTATAATTGCGACCTGTAATTTGATTACAACAATAGATGGACAGACGGACAGACAGACAGACGGACAGACAGACGGACAGACAGACGGACAGACAGACGGACAGACAGACGGACAGACAGACGGACAGACAGACGGACAGACAGACGGACAGACAGACGGACAGGCAGACGGACAGACGGACATTGCTAAATCGACTCAGAAAGTGATTCTAAGTCGATCGGTATACTTAACAATGGGTCTATCTCGCTTCCTTTTTGGTGTTACAAACAAATGCACAAAGCCATAATACTCTCGTGGAGTGTATAAAAATAAACTCTAGATGTAACCATTAAGGAAAGGCTAAAGTCGGGCGGGGCCGAATATATGATACTCTCCACTTTCTATCCGAATACAATTCAATTCGGTAAATAAGTAAAAACTTGAAGAATTTTTGTATGTTAAGTGGTCAAATCGAGAAGAATACTTGTAACGAGATGAATATTTGAAACTTACACAATAAGTGTTTCCAGTTCAAATATAACGTGTTATACTCAATTTGAAGAAATTCGATGAAAATACGTGGAAATATAAGATGTTGTGCCAAATTTGAAGACAATCTCATAGAATATGTGGTTGCTAGAGCGGAAAAACTCAGATTGAGAACGAGATTTGTATGGGAGCTATATACAAATCTGAACCGATCTTACCTATTTTCACCACGGATGTTTGTAGTTGAAATATAAGACGTTTTGCCAAGTTTGAGGAAAATCTGTTAAAATATGTGGTATCTACAGTGAAAAGAGTCAAATCGGAAGTGAAATTCGTATGGGGGTTATATCCGACTGACTCATTTTCACCATAGGTGTTTCTAGTTCAAATATAAGATATTTTGCAAGTTTTGAAGAAGATCTGATAAAATATGTGGTTTCTAGAGCGGAAAAAATCAAATTGAGAGCGAAATTTGTATGGGAGCTATACAGAAATCTGAATTGATCTGACTTTTTTACACCATACGTATTCCTAGATTAAATATAAGATGTTGTGCCCAATTTAAAGACAATCTTATAGAATATGTGGTTGCTAGAGCGGAAAATCTCAAATTTAGAGCGAAATTTGTATGGGAGCTATATATAAATCTGAACCGGTCTGACCTATTTTCACCGCGGATGTGTGTAGTTGAAATATAAGATGTTTTGCCAATTTTGAGGAAAATATTTTAAAATATGTGGTATCTAGAGTGAAAAGAGTCAAATCGGGAGTGAAATTCGTATGGGGCTATGTCTAAATCTGAACCAATTTTCTTCAAATTAAATAGCGTTCGGCCTTATCCCGAAAAACTTCGTTGTGCAAAGTTTCGTTTCGATCTGGCTACAATTGTGACATGAACTTTGATTACATGAATAGATGGACAGACAGACGAACATTGCTAAATCGACTCAGAAAGTGATTCTAAGTCGATCGGTATAATTAACAATGGGTCTATCTCACTTCCTTTTGGGTGTTACAAGCAAATGCACAAAGACATAATACTCTCGTGGAGTGTATAAAAATCAGTATTAAAAAATTTGAAGAACGTAACTTTAATAAATATATTTGTCAACATGAAATTTACTGCCAAATATAAGAGGAATAATTTTAAGGTCTCTATAATTTATCCACTTTTGAAGTAACATTTTAGAGAGTAATATATTATGAGGCCATATTTAATAACAATGTATGAACACTTTAACTACAGTACGCTTTGTCGATATAACTAAAGCATGGTTATGATGCTCTACGCTTTTAGAGTGGCGACTCTCCTCTAGCTAAAAGATTACACTCACGCCAGTCAGAATAGTCACAAATAGTCACAATTTATTTCGCTAAGTTTTACGCCACACATACTTCTCACCAACACCTCGCTCTATTACACATTCCATCAACAACAAAATCATCATCAGCATTATCAGCATGACATACTGGTAGTCATGTAACACCTTAAAATACGCATATTCTTCACAGACATCGGTCATAGCGGACGAAGGAAATGACTGGAGGAGAGGAAAACAGCAAAAATGACAAAATCACACAACAACAACAAAAGCAGTAGTAGCAGCAGGAGCTACAACATCAGCCCATAGTGCAGAATGACGTATGGTATGTTAGTGAAGAAAGTAGACAGGGAGCTCACAATACAAACGCGATTTCAAACAGAGTCAGGCGTGGAACATGTTTTTGAGCAGCGTTGTGCGTTGCGTTATGGAAAATGTCAACGACAACGACAAAAGCGACACCAGTGGAAGCAATGACAATGACTGTAGCGAATGCGATGGGCGCAACAACAGCGACAGGGGAAAGAAACATCGTCGAGAATGGTCATAATGGTGACATCCGGCAACATGATTGTATGTTGCCAGAGAAGAAAAGGAAAAGGTATAGCACAGCACAGCACAGTATGTGTTGATGGTAATGGTTGTTGCAAACAGCAAAAACTGTTAATGGAGGAAATGGCCAAACACCACATTCATAAAAATATGCATAGACCTGCTGACGGTTCCATTACCTCATGAAAGCGAATGCCGCACGGGTGAGGGAGCGTCGTCGCGATAAGAGTTTAGAATGAATGGATGCAAAAGTCAGTCGAAATGTCATAGACGCGAGCTATGTTGACTAGTTCAAATGGCTTTGTTGGGGCAATTTCAAAGCACTAGTTTGATTGACTAACCTCAAATCGAGAAATGTCCCTCAGGCGCACCGGATATGATTTAAAGTTTAAAAACATCAAGGAGAGCTAACATTCTGAAAGATCTCTATTGCACAATCAAATATGAAATAACTTTGCTTAATAGTGGAAATGTCTCTTACATTGAAAGAATGTTGGTTATTACGCCCTCCGCCTCCAGGATGAGGGTATACTTGTCAATCCGATGGCAACACCTTGAAATATCGACCTGATACTCTATAAAGTATATATATTCTTGATCGTCATAAAAATTTAAGACAGTCTGGCCGAGCCGTCTGTTTAAAGCAAAAAGTGAAAACGGGAAGGTTTTTAGTATCCCGTAAAAGTATGTGTTTGACAAAAAATGTTAAATCGGAAAGGACATTTGTATGAGGATATATTGAAACCTGGAACGAAATAGGTGAAATATAAAATGTATAGTTTGGCCAAAATCGCTTAAACTTTTGGGAGCAACATTTGTATTTGGGCTATATTTAAATCTGAACCGATCTTACCCACTTTCACCATAGTTTTGTTTAGTTGGACTATAATATGTTGTGCCAATTTTATAGAAAATGGGATACAATATGTGGCTTCTAGAGCGCAAAAGTCAAATCGGGAGCGACATTTGTATGGGGCCTATATCTAAATCTGAACCGATCTTACCCAATTTCTGCATAGGTGTTTCTAGTTAGATTAGAAGATGTTTTGCCAAATTTAAAGAAAATCGGGTATAAGATGTGATTTCTAGAGCGGAAAATGTCAAATCGGGAGCGACATTTGTATTATATTATTAACCATATATTAACCATATTCGTTAAATATGACTAAATATTGATTTATAATAACTGTATAATATTTATGAACTACATAAACTTGCTCCCATGAAATACCTGGGTTTAGTAATTAAAGCGAGGTACATACGCAGGGAGTGGTGTAGGGTATTATATAGTCGGCCCTGTCCGACTTTAGTTTTTCCTTACATGTTTTTTAAATATTTTTTTTTATTTTTGGGAGTTATTTCCCCCGTTTTGGGAATTGTGGGATTCTTATCCCTTTGACTGTCCCATGCATCACATATGATGCACAGACGTTATGATTGATACGCTTGTGCATCATATGTGATACACACATATTAATTTCAGTGTTGCCAACACTATACGGCAAACTAAATAAAAAGTAACGAATAAAAATTACATGAATCATATGTGATGCACAGAACGTTTGAAAAATAAAAAGTATAAATATTGCTCCGTGTATCACATGTGATGCACATCATTATTACCAAATTATTACTGTGGACGTATGGTATAAAAAAAATTTGTATGGGGACAGTCAAAGGGTTAAATGAGATATCACAAACATGTTTTGAAAAAACTAAGAATAACTTTCGCAGAACATTTTTTTGATACCTTATATAAAAATACCACAATTCCTAAAACGGGGAAAATAAATCCCAAATATTTGAGTTTTTTAGAAAAACTAGTAAAAACGGTATGCGGTGTGTGCAGTGGGGGAGGCAAATCTTATTATAATTATGAAGTAGAAAAATATTTTTTTCTACCGTATGCCTTGCAGAACAAGGAAGGAATAAATGTGAAAGGACCTTTATTCCATTTCCTAAACCACAAATTATATTTAGAGTGTCAAGGACTAGCAGAGAAATTATAATAACAATTTTTGAATAACTAAGCGTAAACTCGACCAGCCTATAAAAATATAAGTACACAGTTTTGTTATGTTTCCTATGCTGATAGGACTTATAAAGACATTTCCATAACCCATCAATTTTCTTTAATTTTTGAGCAAGATGTTATGAAGTATATTTTACAATTAGAGCATATACAACATAAATCCACCATCTGTCCATGCAACAGGTCTCAGATGTATATTTTAAGGTTTATAAAGCTTTTCATAATTCGATTTAAGTCGATAATTTGTTTCGAACCCCAATTGCGGCTCCAAAAAAAATTCACCGACATCTACTTTTTATACCCTAAACTTTCAGGATGGGGGTATACTAACTTTGTCATTTCGTTTGTAACACCTTCAAATATCGACCTGAGACCCCATAAAGTATATATATTCTTGATCGTCATAAAATTCTAAGACGATCTAGCCATGTCGTCCGGCCGTCTGTTGAAAGCACGCTAGCATCTAAACGAAAGGAGCTAGAACGTTCAAAATTTCCATAAAGGAGTCTCATAGTCGTAGATCAGTTGGGATTGAACGGGGCGAAATCGGCCCAAAGGGAAAAATGTTGCCCTCACAAGGACTAAAAATACCCATAATAATCCATAATATTTTAGCGTATTTAAGCATGTTTTTTGAATATGTCTGCTTGTATTTACTTGATATTTGGTATGCGCATCCCCCTTATAGCAAAAACGTGCACCATAAAGTGATTCTTATTTGTAGGGGGTGAAATGGGACAAAAATGGGATAAAAATGGTACATATTAAACGACAACAGCTAGAAACACGAAATTTGGTGTGTACATTCATCTAATTGAGTAGATACATAATGTAAAAGTATTTTTTCCAAATTCGTACTTTTAAGGGTTAAAGGGGAATAGAGGGATAAGTATGGTACCAACCAAACGGCTACACCTGAAATAATGAAATTCGGTGTATACATTCCTCTGATTGCGTAGACACTTAAACTAAACAGATTTTTCGAAATTCGTACTTTTTGGGGTTAAAATGAAAAAATGGGTTAAAAATAGTACCAATCAAATGATCGCAGCTAGAGTCATGAAATTCTGAGTATACATTCCTCTGACTGCGTAGATACGGAAAATTAACGGATTTTTCGAAATTTTTTTCAAGGGATACAATGGTACAGAGGGATAAAAATAGTACCAACTAAACGACTACAGCTAGAATGATGAAATTCTAATTGCGTAGAAACGTCAAGGGGGTAAAAATGATACCAACCAAATAGGCGCATCTGGAATCATGGAATTCGGTGTGTACATTCCTCTGACTGCATAGACACGCAAAATAAAAGTTTTTTTTCCAAATTCGTACTTCTTCTTTTTCGGCAAAAATTGGTTGAATAATGAAGTTAGGTTATTTTGCACTACGTACGTCTGATAATGGAATTTCACAATTTGTACTTTTGGAATTAAAATAGAATGGAAATTAGAGATGTGCGCGTGAGTGATTATTGGCTCACGTTCACGCACGCTCACGAAGGGAAAAAAATGAATCACGCACGTTCACGCACGAAGATTTTTTCATTACTCACGTTCACGCACGCTCACGTGAGTAAAATAAATTTTGCTCACGATCACGCGTGATTCACGCGTGAATCACTTGATTCACGTAAATCACGCAAACAATTTCCACAAAGATATACATTTTAAATCGAAATGAGTAACGCCCCGAAAATCCGAAAATTATTTAATTTAATTATTTAAAACACTCTACGTTTGCAATGTTTGATTTAAATTCATATTTTTAAAATAGTATACAATATTACAGTGTGGTATACCGTATAGTTTAACGCAAAATAAATTAGAAATCGGACACTGACATAAAATCCAAGTAAAAAACACAGCATATACCCACACAGCATGTTTTTTTAATTGAATTAACACTAAGGATATAAATTCAGTGCTTAGTGTTGGTGCAGGGAATGCTTACTTAAATAATAGAAAAAAAATAGATATTATACCTACACTGAAGCACTCTGTTTTAGAAACAAATATTTCTATGACTTTTATTTTGAATGGAAAATTTCACATTTTTAAACGAAATTAAATGAAAATAAAAGAATTAATAAATATGTGCGACTCACGAAAAAATCACGTGATTCACGCAGAAATTAGGCTCACGCACATTCACGCACGAAAATTTTTTCGCTGCTCACGTTCACGCACGCTCACGTGAGTAAAATAAATTTTGCTCACGTTCACGCGTGATTCACGCGTGAATCACGTGATTCACGCAATTCACGTGAGTGGCGCCCATCTCTAATGGAAATACAATATTTATTTTTTTATTTGAAACTAGCAAATACCCGCTACTTCGTACGCGGAAAAATGGTATGGTAAGACAGTAGTTTGTATCAGTATTCAAACTGTTTTTAATGATATCACTTTCAGCGTTTATACGTAGTCAATAGTTTAATTTATAGGCACAAAATGGAAACAATTTTTCTACAAAAAATCATATAAAGTAGAAAATTATTTGCACATTTCTTTCTTAAGCTGTGAAAATATCATTAGGGATAGAATAAAAGCGTATCGCATTGAAGGAGAGAGTTAAAACCATAAGTATGTCCCAAGTCCCTTTCACGTCCGTCTGGCTCGCTTGTATACACGATGACTCTGGAAGGGACTTAAAGAATTTATTCAAACTCAGCACATAGTACTATTTTCCCAAACTTAGTTTAATTTCGAAAATGGGGGAAATTGATATACATCTTATGGTACACACATACGTATAGTCCATATTCCAAAACAAACGACCCGTACGTAAAATTAAACCTAATATAACTTCTATACTTTACACGCAAATTGACATAAGCTTTGGTCAAAATAAAAAAAGATAATGTTCACACATAACTCTTTCTGTGCCGTTTGTGTCCTTAAACATACAAATTTCGAAACATTAATTTATGTACTCGGAGAAATGTACACACCGAATTTCTTTTCATATTCTAGCTGAAAACTTTGGTTGGTACTATCTTTATCCCAAATCCCCAATTTTGGTTGATATCATTTTCACCACTTTAATCCCTTAAAAGTACAAATATCGGAAAATTCCTTGTTATTAATCATTTACACTGTAAGACGAATATGCGTACCGAATTTAATTATTGTAGCGTCATCCATGTTCTTGGCACCTTTTTTATCCGCTTTTCTCGTTTACCCTTTAAAAGTACGAATTTCGAAAAATTTCTTCAATTTGCGGTTGTAGGCATTTTCAGGATGTATGATTGGTACCATTTTGTATCCCTTTCTACCCAATTTCACTCACAAAAAGTACGAATTTTAATGTCCGTTCCGAATTTCATGATTCTAGGCCCAGTTGTTTGGTCTGGGCTGAGGTAAAATTTTTATCCCATTTAATCCCTTAAAATTACAAATTTCGAAAAATGTCTTCTTATCAGTGATTTGGGCTGTACAACGAATACACATATCGAATTTCATTATTGTAGCGTCATCCGTGTTGTTTGTACCTTTTTTATCCCCTTTTCCCCGTTTACCTACTAAAAGTACGAATTCAAAAAGATTCGGTCATTTTGCGTTTCTAAGGGTTTTGAGGTATGTACACACCGAATTTTATTATCCCAGCTCCATCCGTTTGATTGGTACCATTTTTATCCCTTTTTACCCGATATCACCCACAAAAAGTACTAATTTAAAAATATTTTCTTGGGCGCGTTTCAAGTTTCTAGGCCCAGCCGTTTGGTCATTGCGGTGGTACAATTTTTATCCCTCTTTACCCATTTTACCCCTTAAAAGTACGAATTACGAAAAACTCCCTTCAAATCTGATTTGTTCACTGTAAGGGAAATGTACATACCAAATTTCATGATTCTAGCTTCAACCATGTTATAGGTACCATTTTTGTCCCTTTTTGTACCATTTAACCCCCCAAAAGTACGATTTTTTAAAATGTCACTTTTTGGATTGTCTTTATGCCGCAAGAGGAATATCCATACCAAATTTCAAGATTCTAGGCCCAGCCGTTTGGTCATTGCGGTGGTACCATTTTTATCCCTTTTTACCCCGTTTTACCCCTTAAAAGTACGAATTTTGAAAAATATTTTCTTGGGCGCGTTCAAGCTATGAGAAAATTGTTGTACCAAATTTCAACATTCTAGTCCCAGCCGGTTGGCCATTGCGGTGGTACAATTTTTATCCCTCTTTACCTCATTTTACCCCTTAAAAGTACGAATTACACAAAACGCCCTTCAAATCTGATTTGTTCACTGTAAGGGAAATGTACATACCGAATTTCATGATTCTAGCATCAACCATGTTATAGGTACCATTTTTGTATCATTTAAACCCCCAAAACTACGAATTTTTAAAATGTCACTTTTTGGGTTGTCTTCATGCCGCAAGAGGAATATCCATACCAAATTTCAAGATTCTAGGCGCAGCCGTTTGGTCATTGTGATGGTACCATTTTTACCACTTAAAAGTACGAATTTTGAAAAATATGTTCTTGGGCGCGTTCAAGCTATAAGAGAAATTTTTGTACCAAATTTCAAGAATCTAGTCCCAGCCGTTTGGCCATTGCGGTGGTACAATTTTTATCCCTCTTTACCTCATTTTACCCCTTAAAAGTACGAATTACAAAAAACTCCCTTCAAATCTGATTTGTTCACTGTAAGGGAAATGTACATACCAAATTTCATGATTCTAGCTTCAACCATGTTATAGGTACCATTTTTTCCCTTTTTGTACCATTTAACACCCCAAAAGGACGAATTTTTAAAATGTCACTTTTTGGGTTGTCTTCATGCCGCAAGAGGAATATCCATACCAAATTTCAAGATTCTAGTCCCAGCCGTCTGGCCATTGCGGTGGTACAATTGTTATCCCTCTTTACCCCATTTTACCCCTTAAAAGTACGAATTACAAAAAACTCCCTTCAAATCTGATTTGTTCACTGTATGGGAAATGTACATACTAAATTTCATGATTCTAGCTTCAACCATGTTATAGGTACCATTTTTGTCCCTTTTTGTACCATTTAACCCCCCAAAAGTACGAATTTTTAAAATGTCACTTTTAGGTTGTCTTCATGCCGCAAGAGGAATATCCATACCAAATTTCAAGATCCTAGGCCCAGCCGTTTGGTCATTGCGGTGGTACAATTTTTATCCCTCTTTACCCCATTTTACCCCTTAAAAGTACGAATTACAAAAAACTCCCTTCAAATCTGATTTGTTCACTGTATGGGAAATGTACATACTAAATTTCATGATTCTAGCTTCAACCATGTTATAGGTACCATTTTTGTCCCTTTTTGTACCATTTAACCCCCCAAAAGTACGAATTTTTAAAATGTCACTTTTTAGGTTGTCTTCATGCCGCAAGAGGAATATCCATACCAAATTTCAAGATTCTAGGCTCAGCCGTTTGGTCATTGCGGTGGTACAATTTTTATCCCTCTTTACCCCATTTTACCTCTTAAAAGTACGAATTACAAAAAACTCCCTTCAAATCTGATTTGTTCACTGTATGGGAAATGTACATACTAAATTTCATGATTCTAGCTTCAACCATGTTATTGGTACCATTTTTGTCCCTTTTTGTACAATTTAACCCCCCAAAAGTACGAATTTTTAAAATGTCACTTTTAGGTTGTCTTCATGCCGCAAGAGGAATATCCATACCAAATTTCAAGATTCTAGGCCCAGCCGTTTGGTCATTGCGGTGGTACAATTTTTATCCCTCTTTACCCCATTTTATCCCTTAAAAGTACGAATTACAAAAAACTCCCTTCAAATCTGATTTGTTCACTGTATGGGAAATGTACATACTAAATTTCATGATTCTAGCTTCAACCATGTTATAGGTACCATTTTTGTCCCTTTTTGTACCATTTAACCCCCCAAAAGTACGAATTTTTAAAATGTAACTTTTTAAGTTGTCTTCATGCCGCAAGAGGAATATCCATACCAAATTTCAAGATTCTAGGCCCAGCCGTTTGGTCATTGCGGTGGTACAATTTTTATCCCTTTTTACCCCATTTTACCCCTTAAAAGTACGAATTTCGAAAAATCCCGTCTTATCACACCTCTACACTGTAAGAGAAATGTACACACCAAATTTCATGATTCTAGCTCTAGCCGTTTGGTCTGGGGAGTGATCAGTCAGTCAGTCAGTCAGTCACTCAGTCACTCAGTCACTCAGTCACTCAGTCACTCAATCACGCAACTCTTTTATATATATAGATTTAAATTAATTTTCGTTTAGGTTTCACATTTTCTCTGTTCTAAAGGTCTTCCCAAAAAGGCGTTGCTACTTATTTACAACGCAACTCGCCACCTAAAACAAAATGAATTATATAGCAATATGGCCAAATGTATAGCCTTTCTCCAACCTCTCGACTAAAATGCAATTCAACTATCAATGTTATATTACAAAAGAAATCAACGAAAGCTTTCAAGATGATATTGAGGAAACTGAAGCTTTAAATACCTCTTATAACGAAAATAAGTATATTATCAAAGATCTTGACATAACTATTGAATGGACCTCTATTAGGGCGATATTATTTATTTAAATGTAAATAATTTGGGTCTTGGCAAGAGCCACAATCTCAGTTAATGCGACTGCCTTGATTTCCTATCGGTTGCGCAAATCGAGCTTTTACTGTACTTAATGTTGGCTGAAGTTCGAATATTTTTTGGAGCTAGGAACATTTGTTATGAATATAACTTGTAAGACCTTATTTTAAAGACGAAACATATTTAATTAATCATACATTTTCCTTCAAATCATTCGTTTTCCTTCAACATGCAATAAACCTAATGCGCTTATTTTTCGTCGGTTTAATCCGGAAACCCGGTTCTCCAAAAACCCCGAAACAAACATCCAAACAAAATACCAATAATTTGACTACTCTATTTGCCAGCAAACATTTTGGGGCTTGTTTGTTGTTTTTCTATTCTGTGCATTTTGTGTGCGTGTGTGTATGTGTTTGTACAAATAAATGTAGCTTCAAACGTGTACGAAATTTTATCTTGATCCATGAGGCGTATGAGTAACATAATTGTTTGTTTGCCCATATTGTTGTTGTTATTGTGGCTGTTGTGGTTGTTGCTGTCGCTGCTGTATTGTTCTTGCTCTGCTAGCTGCTCCTATGAATCCTGTGGTCATGCACATTTGCCATTGTCCCTTTGTGTGCGTGTGTGTACTCGTATATCCTTCGGCGTTTTCGTTGTTGTCTGGCTGTGTTTTTAAATGGGCATGTCTATTTTTGGATGATTTATTGTATTTGCCAAAATCAATGGGGATTTTTTTCTTATTAAGAAAATCAATCAATACACGTACTTGCCATGGGTTCATTTAGTATACATACATTAAAGCATGGAGCATTAAAGATTAATTTCAAATTTGCTTTAATGGAAGCATTTTAGGTTTGAGGCCGAAGTTGTTTAGATAGCACAACGTTTCATGCTGAATGTGAAATAGGCAATTCCAATGGTTGCAGAACAAGCATATATTCCAGGAAGTGTTGCGTATTTTTGGAGAATGGATTCGTAATTTAATTTCAACAAACAATCGTTGATGTGTTTTGAAGGATTTGCAATTTTTCGAGCAACGGTCAAAGCAAATAAATTTGATATTATTGATAACAAACAATCTTTTAACTCTGCCATCTTTGTTATATTCACTATAATCCCATATTTCTTGCTGGTATAGGGTTTCTCCTCCTAAACATCGGATATTAGAGACAGAAGAACTTCGTTTGCATCGGCTTTCGATGCACAATGGTTCAGATTCGGCCAAAATTCAATAACTTTTGTGCTAGTAAACATTTTTGAGTTCTGTAAAAAATGAAATTAGACAATGACCCAATTATTATTTTGAGATATTAACATTGAATATCAGACAATCGGATTTATATTAAAATGGAAAAGGGGGATTAAAATCGGCTGAAATTGAAATCGTTAACTTGGTGCATTTATTCAACTGACTATCTCGAAACAAAAATTTATTATTCGAACTTTTTATTTTTTTTTTACCCTCCACCTCCAGGATGGGGGTATATTCACTTTGTCATTCCGTTTGTAACACCTTGAAATATTCATCGGAGACCCCATAAAGTATATATATTCTGGATCGTGGTAAAATTCTAAAACGATATGTCCGTCTGTCTGTTGAAAGCACGATAGCGGCCGAACGAAATGAGCTAGGAGGTTCAAATTCTTCCTAAATGTGTCTTATGGTTGTAGATAGGTTGGGATTGAATGTGGACGAAGTCGGCCCAGAGGGAAAAATTTTTCCCTCTCAAGGACTGAAAATACCCCTAATATTTAGAGTATTTCAGCATGTTTTTTGACCATATTAGCTTGTATTTACTTGATATTTGGTATGCGCATCCCCCTTATAGCATAAAAGTGCACCATAGAGTGATTTTTATTTGAAGGGGCGAAAGGGGACAAAAAGGAAGAAAAATCGTACCTATCAAACGGCAACAGATAGAAACATGATATTCGGAGTGTACATTCCTCTAATAGAGTATATACATAATATAAAATGGGGATAGAGGGATAAAAATAGTACCAACCTAACGGCTGCAGCTAGAATAATGAATTTCGGTGCATATATTCTTCTGATTGCGTAGACACATAAAATAAAAGAATTTTTCGAAATTCGTACTTTTAGGGTGTAAAATGGAAAAAGGAGATAAAAATAGTACCTACCAAATGACAGCAGCTAGAATCATGAAATTCGGAGTATACATTCCTCTGACTGTGTAGATACGAAAAATAAAACGTTTTTTCCAAATTCGTACTTTCAAGGGATACAATGGCTACAGGGGATAAAAATAGTACCAACTAAACGAATACAGCTAGAATGATGAAATTCAGTGTGCACATCCCTCTAATTGTGTAAATACGTAAAATAAAGAGATTTTAGATAGTCGTACTCTTGAGGGGCAAAATTGGGAAAAGGGGATAAAAATGATACCAACAAAATGGCCACTGATAGAATCATGGAATTCGGTGTATACATTCCTTTGACTGCATAGCCACGTAGAATATTTTTTCCAAATTCGTACTTTATTTTGTTGCTTTTACGACAAAAAATGGTAGAATCATGAAGTTGTCTTGTACTGTGTACGTGAGAGATAAGGTATTTTCAAAATTTATACTTTTGAAATAAAAATAGGATGGAAATACAACCAACCAAACGACTGTATCTGAAAATACACTCTGTATCCCCCAATATTTAGGGTATTTATGATTGCTCCCTTATATTCAGTATTATATCCATTATATATATAGTATACAAATATTGGTAGCCTTGGCTTTTTAATTAAATTTCTTATTTTCATACAGTTACAATTTGTTGCGGACATTCCTCTTGTAGCTTGGAAGCACCACAAAGAAAATAAAAGTTTTAGCGGGCGAAATGGGACAAAAAGGGATAAAATATGGTACCAATGATACGACAACAGCTAAAATCATGAAATTCGGTGTACATTCCTCTAATTGCATAGACACGTAAAATAGAGGGATTTTTCGAAATTCGTACTTTTAAGGGATATAATTAAAAAGAGGGATAAAAATGGGACCTACCAAACCGCTGAAGTTGAAATCAGGAAGTTCGGTGTATACATTCTGGCTGTGAAGACTCGAAAAAGGGTTTTTTCGAAATTTGTACATTTGGGCGAATAATGGGCGAATTGGGATATCTTTAAAATTTGTACTTTTCTTATCAGTTTGTCTGTATCTGAAAATGCTTCTTTCTAATGGCGACTGACAATCGCCTAATATTTAGGCATGTTCACTTTCACAATTTCAGCATTTTATTTATATCTAGTAGTTGATTTTAAACAGTGCGCATAAGTTTGAAATAGTAAACAAATATAGTAATGTGCATACAATTTTCGTAATATGGTACTGTGCTTCTATGTAAAGTCGACATCCTTTAATCTGCTGGTAATACTGTGGAATGCACTCCGTGGTGGAGGGTATATAAGATTCGGCACGGCCGAACTTAACGCCTTCTTACTTGTTTTTATTAAAAAAATTTTAAAATCTTCTTCTATATAAAAGAGAGTGGCGTTAGTTACTACGCTTATAACTCAAGAACGGAGCGATTTCGATGATTCTCACCAATTCGGATTGGTCGCCGGCCAAACAAGAAGAATACCCAAGAAAATTGCCGAAATATACCCGAATTGTATGGAGTGATTTTACGACGGCATCTTCATGATAGATGACGTTTATGTTTATGGTGCATTGAAGTTCACTGTAGAAACGCCTGGATTGTGCTGTCTCGGTGGCAAGGTTAAATTACCACCATTGTTTCATGTCGAAAGACAAGAATCACTTCATTTTCTATCGAACACTCACTTTCAGATGACTTTATTTGGAGCAGTTATTATTGATGAACGCAGATGCAATCCGAGAAGGTCAGCACAATGAAATCACTAAGAAGGTCACCGCAATGAATATTTACGCGTACCGTTTGATGATTCCGAAAAACGGAGCGCCAATTTGGCGTATATTCCTATTTCCCATTTACGAACGCTATCCGACTGTTACTCATTTGGCAGTGCATCTGGAGAACGGTCAACCAGTTTATTTCCCTGCAGCAAATGCTGTTCAACGTGCTCAAACCCCACCAGCGACAACATTGACCAGTTTCTTCTCGAAAATTTCAACGTCGAAAGCAAGGCGATGTAGTTCTGCATTCCCAAGTAAAATACGCATATTATTTGCGATGGTTATTGCCATATGTTTTCCATCAAATCCACGTGAATTGTGGGGCAAGTACAAGGATGATATATCAGAAGACATTTTACATAGAGTTCGTGTCCATTCAGATAATCCCCATATTGATTGAATGAAGAGATGCACAACCAGGATTTGGTTGTGATAGAAGGCATGTGTTACCTCATGTGCAGCAGTTTCGACCATACGACCTTTTCTCATTAAGTCATTTGGTTCAAACAATTGGAACAAAGATGTGGATCACTTAAACTGAACAATTCAAAATCAAATGGTTGGTTCACTGCATTCCTTCAAATCTATCGACTGTGTAACAAACGAAGACGAAGCAAGCAACTATCCAACTGAGTTTTTGAATTCATTGGATGTGCCTGGATTGCCACCGCACAATTTACAGTTTAAGATTGTTTCAGTTGTCATCATGCTTTGCAATATCAATCAACCAAAATTAATAAACGGTACGCGTTAATCGGTCACAAAGCTCGTTAGCAATGTTATTCACTCAAGAATACTAAAAGAATAGTTCAAAGGTGAGGAAGTTCTCATTCCGAGAATTCCAATGATTGCAACCGATATGTCATTCGAGTTTAAGCGAATCCAATTTCCAATTCGTCTCGCATTCGCCATGACAGTCAATAAATCTCATTGAGTGCTTGTGACCTCAGTATGTAGAATGAATGTTTTTATACGGTCAACTGTATGTCGCATGTTCCTGTGTCGGAAAACCATCCGCTTTGATCGTTTTCGCACCTGGCAACAAAAGAAAATATTGTTTATCCCAGTGTGATTCAATGAAGGAAAATATAATTCAAAATCCAGCAAATATTAAAAAAAAATCAATTGCAATGGGCAATCGACCACGCCTGTGGGATGAAGTTATCCGGGTCCACTATAATGAATAACACTAACGTTCTCTTAATTATGCATATACTTCTTATCATTTAATAGTTCATAAACTATTAACATTTTTATATTTTTTTCAAATAAATGTGAATTACCTGCACAGATAAATAAATAAAATTTGAAGGTAAAACTACGTCTGCCGGGTCAGCTAGTTAATAATATACAAGAGTAGGTGCCTCAGCGCCACATTAACATTTTTGAGGTTTTTAGTGTGTGACACGGTCAAAATATTCCCACTAGAATATTTAAATTGTTCAGATATTTCGCTCTGATTGCCAAAAAGCTCTAAAATTGACGCAGACTAAATTGGTGTATCTAGAATTATAACATTTGGTGTGATGATATTTGGATACTCCTTCTTGTGTAGTTAAAATGTGGAAACGGTTAAAGATGGTACCGACCGAATGTTAGCTGCCTGTGTTTCCGATTACGATTTTCATTTACATTTGGCGTCAAACAAACCTATTCCACGAAGTGATGTAGAGTATGAAATGTAGGCATATTTTTTAAATTGAGAGGTTTTTTTTTGAAATATAGATTTAAATTTATAAATTTATATTTTGAGGCAGTAATATAGCCATTTTTTAATACATAATCAATTTATTATTTATTATATTATTATATATATTTTTTAAATTAATTAGTAAAATTGTTAGTAACACCTGTACAATTTCTCCACAGATATAAGCATATGAAAACTTTTTTCATAAAGATATCAAAAATTTAGAATTTGAATTATCTCAAAATATTGATAACGTTATTGTAGCCTTCTATTCTGTTATATTCAGTTTATATTAATTACATTGAATCGCCATGTTCAAGTTAGAAGATTTATATCGCCTAGCTGACACATATCTAATTAAAAGTGATCTTTTTAAATTATTTTGTACATTTTACAATTTTTTTTATGAAAAAGTGGTAAAACTTGCTGCTGAATTCCCGCGGGAATCCCGTACAAATTTCCCGGGATATGGGAATCTGAAAATATGCAAATTCCCCGGGATGCAAACCCTAATCGCAACCCAGTACATTTTTATATAATTTCATGGCATTTATTTTTTATGGATGATTTCCGGAATATGTCTGAATACTATTCCAATAAATCCGGTCATATGGCGCCAATGGTGGCTTAAATATTGACTTCCAATGCTTCAATAAATGCTGGTTTGTGGGTGTTAGATTGTGTTGAATATATTGCTTAAGGCAGCAGAATTAACGTGAACCGCAAATTTCGTAATGAAAAAATTCATTGGTATTCAATTTTAATACAAAAGTTTATTACGAGAAAGCACAAAATAGATAGTTGATTTCGACATACATTAATCAAATGCTACTATGTTATTAAAATTATAAGTATGTTCTCAGTATTTGAATTGTAAAGTACACATATTTCAAGAGTCGCTTAAACAAATGTCTCAACATAGCCCCATAAAGAGTAATCAGTGAATAGGGAAATAAAGTTGGAAACAAGTGACGTTGATTTTTAGCTGATTAATTTGTAAAAACAAAAAATCAGCCAGAAGACTCGGTATCGCTCGTCATTCGCCGTAACGGCAGCTCTATCCTCATTTCGAAAGAAATAAGAATCGGTGGAGCCGACAGTGCGTGGCTGGTTGTGAAACGAGAAGTGTAAAATTAGTACGAAAACGATCACTGGTTGCACGAACTGCTTGCTCACTGGCCCGATTATGTTGACCGTAAAATGAACGAAGTGCTCTATGAACTTTTCAAAGTAGATTTCAAAAAAGTAAATGTCTCAAATCATGGGGATTTTATGCTGGTCAAAAGGACAAAAAATATGAACAGGAGATTTCATAAAATATTTCGGAGATATTTTAATTTGGTTATTTCATTTAAACTGGGAATGCAAATTTTGTATAAGTATCTATAAATTTATTCCTTGGCTGCTCACTACGTTTTTCATGCAAAATCGAATTCATCGAAAAAATCAATAAAAATTTGAAGTAAATTAATGATGCGCATGTAAACATTTCTAAACATCACGATATACATATTGTTATTTTTACACGAAATGTTTTATGTTCTTCGTTTTCTAGGTATTTTTACTATTTCCACTGATTCGAAAATACTTTATATAAAAATAAAAAATTACAATACTCATATCCAAAAATATACTCAAAATTAACGTACTTTCTCAAATCAAACACAATTTACTCAAAATTAAATTTATTTGCTCATTTAAACTACAAACTGGTTAACATTATTAGACAAAATTTAAGTCAAATTTCAGTTGCAACACTAGACCATTGTTTCATTGTCTAGACGGAAAGTACTGACATTTGAAATAAGGAGCTTGTTCACGATTTAGGATAATCAAAATATTCGCAGATTGTTGACGAATCATCGAATTATTCATAAATGGTTTTTTTGTGTAATTCTTTAAAATATAACAACTTTCTTTTATTTTTGGGGGATAATTGGTGATTTTTAATAAAAATTTTGTGGACAAGGAAAAAATCATCTGGCAAGCCTGTAAAATGGGAAAAGAGGGATAAAAATGCTATTTCACTTTTTTACCGAATTGAATTGTAGTAAGATAGAAAGTGGGGTGTATAGTCGGCTCCGTCCGTCTTTAGCCGTTCCATACTTGTTGGGGAGATGCCCATATGTCCATACTTTGGCATAACCCAAATGGGGCCCATTCTGCTCTATTCCAGCTCTAGAAACTACATCTTACATCGGATCTTCATCAAATTTTGCAGACCATTATATGTTTCAAGTAGGAATACCTACCGTGAATGAGAAATATATAAGCGCATGTTTTTGCACAGGCCATCCGATTCATCCTATTACCACTGTATAATCAGTATTTATCATTGGATCTTGATCAATTTTTCCATATCATCTTATATTAACTTCACTCGGAATATCTGCTGAAAAATTGGATCAATTACTTTATTATTTACCATATTCATTAAATTTGACTAAAGATGTATTGATAGTAACTGTAAAATTTAGATGAACTACATAAAATTGAAATACCTGGGTTTGGTAATCAAAGCGAGGTATATATGCAGGAAGTAGTGTAGGGTATTATATAGTAGGCCCGTCAGACTATAGCCTTTCCTTGCTTGTTTATTTATTGGTAGGTTTATGATATTAGTATAAAAAGATAGCCTCTTCTGTGTATTTTCAAGCACATATCTAATATGTCTTTATACATTAAAAATTTAAATGTTCTCTCAAGAACAATACACTGAAAGAAAAAGCTTCATCGAACTGATGAATACCTACCTTGGCTTCACCAACCTACAATGCATTTCATTGGTTTAAATCTATGAGAAATTGGCGTGGGAAAAAATCAAAAATCAATCATATTAAAATTGTAGCTAAATGAAGAAAGTTGTCTAAACTCATGTTTAGACAATAAATTATCTTTAAGTCTAAACGATTGAATTATTTTTAATATTTGAATTATTTTCCGTTACAAACTCCTTATTGTGAATTGTTTTTTAACTTAACGTAAATAACGATTACTTTAAATTGTAACCTTTAGATACATAGATAAAAAATGAATTTTCTTTTTAAGTAGTTAAGTAAAAAACCTTTCTTCTTAATTGTCAACTCAACTGGTGAGCATCTCTTAATAAAACCAACCCATTATATTGAACCCGATTGTCTTTTGTTTTATTTCCTCCCCCATTTATCCCGCATATAATATCTCAATATTTGAGAATTATATGACAAAAGACAACTAACTCAATTTTCTTCAGCTCCTTCTCCTCACGAAGTTCTATTGCCCACCAGTTCAACAATCGCAACAACAAACTATACAGTCCACTATCATCATTCCCAGCAGCTTGTGACGTAACAACAAATAGTCACAAAAGAAACAAAACGGGTGTCAGCAGCAGCGATCATCATCGACTCAAGTCGCTCTCTTCTTCCATTACACGCTCAGTGACGGGTTCCCATCATCCCCGCTCCCACAGCAAGCACTCCAACATCCCTTTGGCCAACATACTCGCTGCCTAAGACCCCCTATTTTGTTCATGGTCCTTACGAAAAGAGAGAAAATACCGGCACATCACAGATCATTGTCAAAGCAGAAAATGAGAACGTCAACAGATTACGCAAATTTTATCGGAATCGTACGACAACACGTATGGTTTTTTCTGTCACAATTATTTCTTTTCTAATTTGAAACATAAAAAAGGTATTCCATTATATGCTAAAAGTGCAAAGATATTGCACATTCTCCCACACCGGGACAACAAAATACTCAGAACTAATTACAAAGGGAATTATAATACTTGGATGGATGCATTTGGAAGTATATATTGTGAATTTACAAATTTATACTGAAAATATACAATTTTATTAAAAATTTATTTCGTTACAATTCGGATTTCTATGTGAACACCCTTTTTCGCCTTCCCTTAACCCTTACCCGATTTTCCTGCGGAATACTATTACCCAAGTTTATTTCCAAAATAGAAATTCCATAACTTCTACTCAATACTACAAAACCCACAGAATAATTAGTACGCTTAGAGTACTAAAACTATTTAAATTGAAATTATTGTCTTAGTGCGCGCCTATTTATAAGCGTAAGAAATTCAAATTTCGCTTTTTCAATTTACACAACATGAAGAATTCATCCGACACCTCACATTCTGCCTCTACTTCTGCTTCCAATTCTACACCTACCCGTACTTCAAATTCTGCTTCTGCTACCAACCAGAATGATAATGGCAGCTTTCAAAGTTCGAAAACGCAACGTTTCCTTTTCGAGTGTGATCATCTCATCATGTTTTGCACGAATTTTGAAAGAGCAGATGTAGAAGACCAGACTGAGTCTTTGTTGGAAGTAAAGTTGGAGGATTTGGAAAGTAGATGGAGGAACATGCAAACTGCTTATCAGAATCTCATGCTATCTTCTGACGGGTCAGAAGGAGATGATTTTAAAGAAAAGGCTCGACTGAACTTTAACGTATGCTCTGAAGCATATTATGTTGCAAGAGCTCAGATCTCAGATGTCCTTAGAATTGAAAGAAATCGGACACCTCGAAATGGTAACGCGATACAAACCCTGCAACAGAGTGAATCTGCCACTCATACACAGGACACTACTAATCAAAATTCTTCATTTGATAACTCTAGTTGCTTTATAAAAGTTCCACCGTGCGACACGGAAGTTTTCAAGGGTGGGTATGAAGAATGGCCGTCTTTTCGTGATATGTTCACAGCGGTCTACGCAAACCACCCAAGACTCTCTCGAGCACAGAAGCTCTATCACTTGAGGAACAAGACCACAGGTAGCGCAGGTTCCATTGTAAAAAGATATTCATTATGCGACGAAAACTTTGAATTAGCATGGAACGCCCTCAAGTCCCGGTATGAGAACAAGAGAGTTTTAGTTGACAACCAACTCAAAATATTATTTAATATTCCGACAGCTACAATAGAGAACAGTGAATCCATTCAAAAGATTCAGTCCACGGTGAATGACTGTATCTCTACCCTTAAAACTCTTGATGTTAACGTCAAAGGCTGGGACCCAATTTTAGTATATCTAATCTCGACAAAATTGCCCGATAATACGCTTTCCTTGTGGGAACAGTCGCTAAAGTCTCATCGCGAGCTCCCACACTGGACCCAAATGGACGAATTTCTAATCAATAGATTTGAAGTTGTTGAGCGAATCTCCAGTATTCGTTCGACAAAAGAAAGATATGCTCTTCCCTTATCTACTAAATCTAAAATCCAAACATTCGTGTCACAGGAAAAATTGAATATTTGTCCTCTATGTAGTGAAGACCACAGCATTCGAGAATGTCTCGAGTTTCGCAAACTCACCCCACGTGAACGAATAGATTTTGTGTTTAAGAACCGAATTTGCAACAATTGTCTATCTACCAAACACTTAAGGGGTGGCTGCAAGAGCAATAAGACATGCTGGGATTGCAAAAAGCCACACCACACTTTGCTACATATCAAAATTAACCCTTCTGTGGACAGCAGAAATTCCCAAAATCATGATAATGATCCCCAAACTGAGCCAAAGCTCAACCCCCAAAACACTTCGGGACGCAAACTTTACGATAATAGTCCTTCAACATCAGCTCAAGCTCGTAATCCTCAGGTTCAAGCGAATTTTTCAGCAAATAGTGAAACTATTTTGCTCCGAACAGCATTAGTTCAAATTGAACATGGAGGAGAGCTATTCACTGTCAGAGCTTTGATCGATCCAGGATCTCAAAGGACGTTCCTCTCCGAGAAAGTTAGACATCGTCTCCAAATCCCGTCTCGTAAAGCTCAATTCGAAATTATTGGCATCGGTGGCCAGAAGCAAACCTCCAACAAAGAATGTGAGCTCATATTATACTCCCAAAGATTTGACTTCCGGTTTACAATCAATGCAATTGTGTTACCCAAAGTGACTAAACGCCTTCCAGCAGTTTCATTCCAAATCCCTAACCATTCCGAACTCAGCGATTTGGATTTAGCGGATCCCAACTTCAATAAATCTTCCCAAATCGATCTAATCCTGGGGAATGATTCGGAACGGTTCATAAATATTGAGGGAATTAGGAAGAACGTTTGCGGGGATACGTCCGCTTACAATACCATCTTTGGATGGGTCCTTAGCGGTCCAATGAAGGCAGAACAAGTTCAATCTTTCACTACAAATGTCATCGATTCAGAAACACCCATTCTGAACAATCTCTTAAAAAAGTTTTGGGAACTAGAGGAAATCCCAACTTCCCATTCAATCCCTGATAAGGACAAATTTTGCGAAGAATTTTATAGAACCACAACTACACGTCAATCGGATGGCCGATATGTTGTAAGACTCCCATTCAAAAAAGATTTTCCCGATTCAGTTTTCCTTGGCTCGTCAAGATTCATTGCTCTCGCCCAATATTCCCGAATGGAGAACACACTTTCCAAAAATTCTGAACTTCAAGCCCAGTATCACTCAGTACTAAACGAATACTTAGAACTTGATCACATGGAGGAAACTTCCCCACGTGAAATCACTCATGACAGCAAATATAACTCATATTATCTCCCACACCATGCTGTGATCCGCCCTGAGCACAAGACAACAAAGGTACGAATAGTATTCAATGCTTCACGCAAAACAAAGTCAGGGTTCTCTCTCAATGATGTTCTATACACGGGCCCAACTCTGCAAAACGACTTAATGTCCATAATCATCAATTGGCGAAAGTACAAGTATGTCTTCAGTGGAGATATTCAGAAAATGTACAGACAAATTCTGGTACACCCCTCTGACAGACCCTACCAGAGAGTTGTTTTTCAAATGGATGCGAACGGCCCCGTCAAAGACTATCAGCTTAAAACTGTCACATTTGGAATAAACTGCGCTCCGTTTCTGGCTATTCGCACTTTACTGCAATTAGCAGCAGATTGTGAACACCAGCATCCACAGGTAGCGTCGATTTTACGCAAGGAAACATATGTGGATGATGTTCTATCTGGTGGTTTCTCAATAGACGAAGCTATCAAATCTCAAAAACAACTCATACAAACTCTCCAATCTGCTGGATTTCCATTGAAGAAATTTACGGCCAACGATTCAAGATTATTACTTGACATACCCCCCGAAGATTTGTATGACTTAGATTTATTACGCTTTCAAGAGACTAGCTCTGCAAAAACTTTAGGCATAAAGTGGAATGCTTTCCATGATACTTTTAGTTACTCTTTCAACCCTATAGCCCAAGGCGACAATGTTACAAACTCTCAACTGTGGCCACATTATTTGACCCAGCAGGCTGGATAACACCTGTAATAATCCGAGCCAAGGTTTTGCTACAGCAGCTCTGGCTGGAAGGCCTTGCATGGGACGATAACATTGGCTTAGAATCCCTTAAAAAATGGCAAACTCTTGTTTCAGATCTCTCACAAATAGAAACTATAAATATTCCTCGTTGGCTACAGTACATGCCCTCGGATAGCATTGAAATACATGGTTTCTCAGACGCATCCGAAGCAGCATACTGCGCATGCGTTTATGTTCGTTGTCAAACCTCCAAGTCAGTTACATTCTCTAATTTGTTAGTCGCGAAGAGCAAAGTGGCTCCTCTTCAAAAAGTCTGTTTACCTCGGTTAGAGCTCAATGGAGCACACTTACTTGCAAAGCTTGTACACTATACAACTTCCATTTTCGACTTCAAAGTTTCTGATATTATTTTATGGACAGATTCCACGATAGTTCTCGGATGGCTGTCCAAGCCGCCATGGTGTTGGGAAACCTACGTGGCAAATCGCACATCTCAAATCCATTCATTTGTTCCGAACGCAAAATGGCGACACGTGCCCACTCATGACAACCCTGCGGATCTCGGAACACGCGGTTCTAAGCCCCAAGACCTCAAATCAAACTTACTATGGTGGAATGGTCCATCATGGATTACAAATCCATCCTCGACATGGCCCAAGACCAATCCTTTAATTCCACCAGAGACAAAGAAGAAGATCCAGATATTCAATGCCACTTTCGAGGAACTTGACATTTTACATAGGTTTTCTTCATATCCCAAGGCGTTAAGAGTGTTATCATATGTATATCGCTTCTTTCGCAATACCCGTTGCCAAATTGATCCACAATATAAGATTTATACCCTAGCTCTGACTCATAAAGAAATTCAATTCACCAAAAATCGTCTAATAACACTAGCCCAGAAACTTTATTATGAAAACGATTATAAGAATCTTCTTTTGTCAAAGACTATCTCGAACAATAGCTCTCTGAAAACTTTAAATCCGTTTTTGGATTCCCATAAAATCATGCGGGTAAATGGTAGATTGGCCGATGCTTCGCTATCATATAGCGAACGCCACCCAGTGATATTTCCCAGCAATTCACGAATATGCCACCTTTACCTCTCACATCTGCATTCATTTCTCATGCATGCTGAATGTTCTCTAATGTGTAGAATGGTACAAACGGAGTTCTATGTATCGCGCCTGAAAACGCGTATAAAAAGCATCATTCGAAAATGCAAGACATGTGTCATATTTAAACACAAATCTTGTACACAAATTATGGCACCTTTGCCATCAGAAAGATGTTCATTTACTCCACCATTCCACATCACCGGCATAGACTTTGCTGGTCCCTTTGAACTGAAAAGTTCTCACTTACGCAAGTCACCCATAATCAAAGGCTACACTTGTGTATTTGTATGTTTCTCCACAAAGGCCATACATCTGGAAGCATGTTCAGACTTGTCATCTGCAGCATTCGAGGCCGCATTCGCTCGTTTCGTCGGGAGGCGGGGACTTCCCCAAAGGGTAGTCTCTGATAACGGGCGCAACTTTATTGGAGCAAGTAGACTTCTTCTCAAGGAATTTTCCCAATTTCTCAAATCTTCTTCCACCGACATATCCCAAAAATACGCCACACATGGGTTTGAATGGCGCTTTATCCCCCCTCACGCACCTCACATGGGACGTCTCTGGGAAGCCGCAGTAAAGAGCTTCAAATATCATTTTAAGAGAATTGCAGGCTCCCACAGATTTACCTTCGAACAATTTGCTACAATTCTCGCTCGAATTGAAGGAGTTTTAAATTCCCGTCCCATATCCGCAATGTCCGAAGACCCTTCCGATATGACTGCATTAACTCCCGGCCACTTCATAAAAGGTGCTCCCATAATGGCTTTGCCGGAGCCAATATCTCCAAATTTATCTCTAATCAACCGATGGTTGAAACTGAAAGCTCTACACCATCAGTTCGCTATAAGGTGGAAAGAAGACTATCTTAAGGCACTGCACAAACGGTATAAGTGGAAAAATTCCACACCCAATCTGAAAATTGGCGATTTGGTTGTAGTTTTAGATGATCTGTTGCCTCCAAGCGAATGGCGTCTTGGTCGAATTGAGAAAACGTATCTCGGAAAGGACAAAATGGTGCGTGTGGCCGATGTACGTGTTGCCAACGGAACCATAACACGTCCTATTGCGAAACTTTGCTACTTGCCTTATGAGGATTCTCAAGACACACCACTCAATCAATGTTCCTAATGGTTCAATGTTCTGCGACTATCACATTCTTCACGATTGTGAAGGAACCCATATTAGTTAACATGTTTTCTCTTTTATTTATACCATTGCAGAAGTAACGTCAGAAGTGACTCCAGGCCTCGTAGAAGTTATCAACGTAGAAACTCTGCGATTTATAGGTGCGAAATATGCAAAACTCATCATCCAATACGCTTTTGTACCAAGTTCTTAAAAATGAGCGTCAACGACAGACTGATTGTCATCAAGAAACATCGTTATTGTGGAAATTGTCTAGCCAAAAGCCATACAACGAGATCCTGTTCGTCCATGGATACCTGCAGGAAATGCAAAAACCGGCACCATACGCTACTGCATCATAAACATCCGCGAGTCAATGCTCCTGTAAAATCTAGGATACAGTCTAAAACGTCGACAATTCCTGAACACTCCCGAAAAGCATCTAATCCAAAAGGTTCTGGGTCGAATCGTTCACAACTTTCTGGTGAGCCATATGTAACTCAAACAACCCCAGATCAACATCTGCTGTCTGAAGCCATTCGGTCCTTGGCTGCCGTCTTATGTGCTACACAAATTGTTGCACCAGTGCAAGGCCGGCGCTATGTCTAAACTCATGTTTAGACAATAAATTATCTTTAAGTCTAAACGATTGAATTATTTTTAATATTTGAATTATTTTCCGTTACAAACTCCTTATTGTGAATTGTTTTTTAACTTAACGTAAATAACGATTACTTTAAATTGTAACCTTTAGATACATAGATAAAAAATGAATTTTCTTTTTAAGTAGTTAAGTAAAAAACCTTTCTTCTTAATTGTCAACTCAACTGGTGAGCATCTCTTAATAAAACCAACCCATTATATTGAACCTGATTGTCTTTTGTTTTATTTCCTCCCCCATTTATCCCGCATATAATATCTCAATATTTGAGAATTATATGACAAAAGACAACTAACTCAATTTTCTTCAGCTCCTTCTCCTCACGAAGTTCTATTGCCCACCAGTTCAACAATCGCAACAACAAACTATACAGTCCACTATCATCATTCCCAGCAGCTTGTGACGTAACAACAAATAGTCACAAAAGAAACAAAACGGGTGTCAGCAGCAGCGATCATCATCGACTCAAGTCGCTCTCTTCTTCCATTACACGCTCAGTGACGGGTTCCCATCATCCCCGCTCCCACAGCAAGCACTCCAACATCCCTTTGGCCAACATACTCGCTGCCTAAGACCCCCTATTTTGTTCAAAAGTAGAGAGTTTTTTGTGAAATAACACTTATTTTTTTGCTACGATGTCGACGAAATTATTTCTATTGTTCTCTATTTCTCGTTATGTATATTAATTCGTTAAACGATTTAGAATTTTCGGAAGTAATTGTTCTTCGCCCTTTTTTGATCCTATGCTGCCTTGTGGCAGTTGAGTTGCGTACACTATATCGTCTTAACTTTCTTTATTTATTTCAATATTATTATCATGACACATAAACTATTTTCCAAGGAGCGAAAGCAATTGGTCGTGGTAGTTTGTAATAATAAAAAATGTAGCAATTTGCATAAAAAATATCATAAATTTCAACCTCCATGGCGGAGGGTATATAAGATGCGCCCGAACGAACTTAACGAACTTAACGACCTGTTAACTTGTTTTCTACATAAAACGTTTTTCCTTTTCTGCACTGAATATTGTGAGTATATTGCATCGAGTATGCAAACACAAATTGCCAATTAATATGCATGGCACTTGACCTCAACAATCAGGACATTGGCAATTACCATTAAACTAATTAATTAGATGCATATATATAAGTGCCTGAAGAGAAATATTGCATTTAGCGTTTATTTTATTTCACTTGGTAGTCACCCATTTCACATTCAACTATTTAAATTGTTTACCTCACCACGAAACTCAAATTCAATTGAAGAAGAAGGGTGTTAGTTTTATTTACTCATCAATAACAACTTTCAGCACATCAAAGAGATGATAATAAATATTTATGGTAATAACAAAGTTTGCAAATTTAAAGCCACAATGGAGTATTTCAGACAGAAACAAAACTGTATTGTTAATTGAAGAATTATTAATATTCGAACATCAGTAGTTTCCCAAAAAAACAGAACAAAGACTACAAAACTTTTCTCATTTACAAACAAACAAACAAATATCAAAAACAAAACTACTAAAAATCACAAAACAATGAATGGCAAAACAAAAACGCAAAAACCGATTGTAACAATGAAAAATTATAAAACTTCTTTCAATATTCCGAAACGCAAAAGCAATACTAATTTACAACCAAACGGAAAATAATTCACTCCCTGGCAAACAGTCCTAAACTCAAACTTATGGTTCATTCCGCGAACAAACCGGCACTTGGTTTGATTTTTGCAAATATTCAAATATTCAAGGGAAATTGATAAATTTTTAAAATAACATAAATGTGTGTATTCCATTCTGTATTGTCATTCTGTATTCGATACAAATTTCGAGAATATAAAATATGAATGTTTGACATTTGAAATTGAATACTCAAACAATATCGAATTATAGATTGATTTGCTCTAGTTCCATAAATGTCCATGACATAATTTTAGTTATTCTCTTGTGTACATTTATGACTATTTTCGCATTGTTACCCCCTCCCCCCGCAAAAAATTGACACAAAATTAAATGTCTAAATGATGTGTACGTACTCGTATTTTGCAATGCAATTGTGATGGAATTGCAATTGCATCGAAATACATTGCAACAGATAACAAATAATATTTGTGAATGAAAAAAAAACACGGAACTGGAGGCAAACATTTCAATTTACATACAAACGATGATCTTTTGAAATAATTACATTTGCATTTGTTTCCATACACAGTCAGCTCATCAGTTAAGGCGATTATAATACGAAATGAATGTTAACGTTTCGGATAAGAAATCTCTCATTTTTGCTGTTATTTAGGGCACTCCGTTTAGGGATTTCACAGGTCGTAAATCATGATAGTGGTAGTGTGCAGCTAAGTAATAAATGACATAAAAAAGAAAATACATTTGCATTAAATGTAAAATGGTCTTGAGACAGGACAATATCCCAGTTAAAATCGACTGTTAAGACATGTCGATTTTTCAAGTATAAAAATTCGACTTTTATATGAAAATAATTAAATTAATTGTTCTCAGTTGGAAACAAGTAAGGAAAGGCTAAAGTCGGTCGGAACCGACTATATGATAAACTGCACTTTCTATCCGAATACAATTAAATTCGGTAAAAAAGTGATAACGGGAAGAATTTTTGTATATTTTTATATTTTGTATATTTTGTATAATCATAGACTAATATGACATGGTCCAATTTGTCAATTCGAAAATAATATTTGCTCGAGTACTCATATGTTTGGATTCCTAATAATTTAAAATGGTTGAGAAATAATTGTTGGTTGTAGGAATATATTCCACGTACTTCTCCTCACGTAGTTAATTTGAAATGTTTGAGTTCCTCTCTTCATATATCACCCTCATCATCATCATAAATGTTTGTTCTCATGATCATTTCGAAAGGAATTGATTCAATCAATGAATACACTGATGATGACG
The DNA here is from genome assembly GCA_947397865.1 of Polietes domitor. NCBI lineage: Eukaryota > Metazoa > Arthropoda > Insecta > Diptera > Muscidae > Polietes > Polietes domitor. The sequence goes on from OX377618.1 coordinate 159,751,961, forward strand.
CTGTGATTGGCAATGACGACATTCACCCTGTTGTAAACAACTTCTGCTGCGTTGATACACCCCTCCATCCTACAAAAGACTTACTTTGTTTTAATGTTATTGTTTTTTGTTTAAAGTTTCGCCCCGGAAGAGGGGAATGGTTATATTGGTTTTGTGGGTGGTTGTTAGCACAAAATGATTAGTTGGGTTGCAATACTGGTTAATATTTTCATAGAAATCCCTTCAATGATTTTCAGGCGATAGCAACAACAGTGTACCACACCATTTCCAAGTGAAATTGAGAAGAAGCAATTTAATTTGTACATGGAGACTTAAAAATATATATTGATAAATTGAAAACTTATCGACTAAGTCCTAAAAACTGCAAATGTATATTTAAAGGACTTAAGAAACAGCTAATGACGGTTAGGGTGTTACACTCCACCAATCATTACGACAATTCAATTTTTTGTGTGGAGAATTTGAAGGAAGCCGAATTAATTCCAATTGTAACACAATTAGAGTCACCAAAACCCCTTTGAAAAAAAGTTCAGCCCAGTTCAGTTAAAGTTTTCCCCTTTTGAGAACAAACAATTCTAATGCTAAAGGAAACTTTATATTTATAAATTTTATGTCGGGTATATGTATAAATTTGGTTTATTCAAAATGAGTAAAAGAAAATCTCTTTTATTTCATTATTTAAATTGGAAATGGTGTAATCATCGATACCACAGCACAAAAGAGTTTGTTTGTCTTCGAGAGCATCTTTTTGTCTTTCCCATCATGAATGGATTATGATGGACTGAAGAGCTGATGGAGCGATGTAAGATAGAAAAATCAAAACAACAATGCAGCGAATAGGTTGATAATTTTACGCGGGGGTGGATGGATGGTGAATGGTGGATGGCTTCGGAAAGTAAAACAATTTTTTGAATTTTTTCATATAAAAGTTTTTCGATAAAAATGTAAATTTGTTGCTCCGTTCTGTTTTGTGTGCTTTTCATACACTCGTACACATCTATACAATGTTAAATATCGTTGTCGTTGTCATCGTCACAGTGTCATTGCTATTGCTATTGATGTTGTATCCTTGTTTTTATGTTTATTCCATTGGAATTTATGACAGAACAATAATCTAACTTTTCCATGCAAGTATCCGTATGTCGATCTGAGCTAGTTATCGATGATGAACTTTGTTGTGAAACTATTGTTGAGATAAATCCTAACGATTTCCTATTCCGAACAACGTCCGCCGCCGCTACCACCAACACCACCACCACTTACCACATCAATGTCACTTTCGCCAGAGCGGAGGATTTAAAAAATCCTTTGATTGTGTGTATGTCGTTGAATATGTATTAACAACTGTCATCAACAACAATAGTAATAATAATACTAATAATCGCCAGCTGTAATATGAGATCAATGGCACCATCGCCATCACCATCACCGTCGCATCGACATCGACATCATGATTTTCATATCATTAAAGTGAAGTTGTTATTTGTTTGGCGCTCTCTCTCTCTCTGTCTGCCGCTGTCGTGTATTTATTTTATGGTTTAATCGCTTTTTAGTTTATAAACATTATTTAGGTGACTGTTTTATAATGAACTCAACGTTCTACAGAGCGAAGTTTATAAATTTGCAGTTGCCTCGTCGTTTTGTTTTGTTGGCAACAAAAATTATAATGGATTTTATGAAAAAACTTTTTTGTTCTCTAATCTATTTGTGCTGTTTTGATGACAATCATGGTTTGTCGGTCTGTGGGGTACGTTTATACATATATTTATTTTTTTTTTGTTCGACAACTTCTCTATAATCCATTTGTATTGTTTAGTAATTTTGAGGGAACTTTCATTATAAATATCTTAAATATCGTTACGCATGTTTAATCATAGCAAAAGTCAATTTTGCCATTCTGAATGGAAACATCTTCGAAAATAACATGATGACGCACATGGATGGTAAGAGTTGTTAGTGTTAATGTCATCACTGTGGTCGAAAAAAATCACAAAAAACTGGACTTGCGATTTTTTGCAGCACACGGACAGTATGTTGCAACTGGTTTAACTTAATTTAAAAATATATAATTAAAACCCCCCTTCGATTTTATAAAAAGTATATATTAGTAGCGAAAGAAAAAATTATTTTATTAGAGCTATATACAAATTTGAACCAATCTGACTCAGTTTCACAATAGGCGTTTCTAGTTGAAAGGCGTTGTCACAAATTTGAAAAGGATTGGTTATAATATGTTGTCTCTAGAGCGGAAAAAAGTCAAATCGAGATCAAAATTTGTATGAGAGCTATATCTAAATCTGAGCCGATGTGACTCATTTTCACCATTGATGTTTCTAGTTCAACTATGAGGAACTCTGCCAAATTTATATAATAATCAATTAATAATATATCTAGTTTCTTCACTTTCAAGATAGATGTTTCTGATTGAAATATGTAAGGTGTTGTCACAAATTTGAAACGGGTGGATTATAATTTGTGACCTCAAGATCTAAATCTGAACCGATCTGATGTTTCCAGTTCGACTATAAGGTACTGTGTCGAATTTTAAGCAAATCGAGTGAAACATGTGAATTCTATAGTGGAAAAAGAAAAGGAAACGATATTTATACGAAGGTTATATCCAATACTGAACCGATTTGCTTCAAATTAAATAGCGTTCGTCCTTGGTCCGCAAAACTTACTTGTGCCAATTTTTGTTAGGATCGGACAATAATTGCGACCTGTACTTTGATTACAACAATACAGATTACAACAATACGGACAGATAGACGGGCATTGCTAAATCGACTCAGAAAGTGATTCTAAGCCGATTCGTCTAATAAACGATGAGTCTATATCTTTTTGGGTGTTACAAACAAATGCAAATGTCGTTGCCGTTGGATTTTTCAATGTTTCGTTTCCGCCTAAAATTACTAACAAATTTCAAAGGATAACCTTTTTCCAAAAAAATATATGATCTGTTCGATGGGGCTTACTAGTTTACGATTAAGATACTTAGTAAGCTAAGCTTAGTATGCTACTTTTTTGTTCAGCGACTAAATACCATACAAAAATTAAGCTAGTAAGCCCAATCGAACAGCCCTGTAAATATTTATTTCCACTCTACGATACCTGTATATGTATACAATTAAAAGGGAAGATGTATGTATTAGTTTTGCATTAACAATCATTTCAAGATCTCCCCTTTAGTTTATTCATATTTTACTTTTTAAGGGGAGCAACTTGAAATGCTTGTTAAATATTTTAGCAGATATTTTTCTCTTTAATTAGATGCTTATATCGGTACCTTAGGGAGAGAAAAGGTATTTAGTGCATCTGTTGAAAACAGTTATTCTTTGAAAGGTTGTAGCCCTAATTTTTTTCTAGGAGAGCAAATACATACATATGTATTTATTTGTCGAATTTTAAGCAAACTGCTTCTCAACATTTTTTAATTGTAATTCAAAAGGCATCACTTGAAATTCAAAAGACACTAGTTGAAATTCAAAAATTCCATTCGCAATTCAAAAAATGTCACTTGAAATTCAAAAATTCCATTTGAAATACAAAAAATGTCAATTGAATTTCAAAACTCATTATTTGTAATTCAAAAGACAACATTTGAAATTCAAAAGTCGCCATTTGCAATACAAAAGACATCATTTGAAATTCTAAAGACACCATTTGTAATTCAAAACTCGTCATAAGTAATTCAAAAGACACCATTTGAAATTCAAAAGTGTTCATTTGAAATTCAAAAATTATTCCATTTGTAATTCAAAAATTATTCCATTTGCAATTTAAAAAAGGGTAAACAAAATTATTTATGCAAAATATACATAAGGTTGTGTAGCATTTATTTATATCTGTAAACTTTAATATTCTTCTGTTAAGAAAACAGATTTACGTATCTCTCACGCAAATCACTCTAACCTATTTAAATTTAAAGATTTTACAACTTCTATACGGACGATTGGAATACTCTGCAATTTGATCTTTGGAAATGTTTTCACAGATGCAATACGAGCGATATTGCAAGACATCTCACACAAATTGTAATAAGCTTTGGTTAAAATAAAACTGATCAGTAACAATTTAATATTGGAAATGGTTTATACCTGTAAAATAGTTATGATTTGTTGTACCTCCCACACAAATAATCCAACCCTAAGTGAAATCCAAGTCATTATAAATTATATGCGGATGCTCTCTGAGCTGGTGAAGCTTATAAACTTTAAATGAAATTACCGATATTTTACATCATTATAATTATTAGTTGCTCATCCTTTTACTAAATCTGTTTTCAAAACTGCAGAATATCCAAATTTGCAGAAAAAATAAATGCTACCCCACCTAATGTATATTTTACTTAAATAATGTTGAATTTCAAATGGAATAATTTTTGAATTTGAAATGAAAACTTTTGAATTACAAATGACGAGTTTTGAATTACAAATGACGAGTTTTGAATTTCAAATGACGAGTTTTGAATTTCGAACGATGAGTTTTGAATTTCATATGACGACTTTTGAATTTCAAATGGTGTCTTTTGAATTACAAATGACGAGTTTTGAATTTCAAACGATGATTTTGAATTTCAAACGATATTTTTTGAATTTAAATTGATATTTTTTGAATTTCAAACGGAATTTTTGAATTTCAAATGGTGTCTTTTGAATTACACTTGAAAATGGTGCAGTTTAAAATAAAATTATCATATCGACATATAATACAAAAATACAGCCGACAAAGAGAGACTTTTAGTCGACAATAATTTGTGCAGACAACAGGACGACGCCTATTAATTTTTAATGTAATTATTATTGAAAAAAATTGTGATATTGATAGTGAATATTTGTTTTAAATTGTATATATTTTTGTTTAGTGTTTACCCACTGATGATGGTTGACGAAGACAACCGAAATATTGGGAAAATAAAATAAAAATAAATAATAAAACAACACCACCAGTTTTTTTTCCATGGGCTCAAGCTGAATTAATCGATAAGAAAATTTCATACATTAATTACAGATCGTGGTCTTCCGCTTCGTGGAAGATCCCTCACTGAGCCTTGTTCTTGAAATCGCGTTACTAAGCGTCGAAACATTCATTCGGAGGGTGAATTCCGCGCATTAAAATGACGACGATAGGTTCGGTGAGTTTGAATTATTGATCGATGATGTTCAAAATAAATTTGTATGCTTTTGATTCGTTGGATAACGTTGTAATTTTCTATGATTAATCTCCCAGATTTATTTTACAAGTCCTACAAAGAAAAAGGGGGAAAAATAAAATAAGAAATTTATTTATTTTTCCAATCCCTTTGCGACTTTTGCCGCACCCTGTACCTGGTTTTGATTACTAAACCCAGGCGGCGGTAATTTCACATATAAATTATACAGTATATTAAAAATGCATCTTTAGTCAAATTTAACGAATATCATTTTAGCTGTTTCTAGTTTAACTAAAACCGTATCCTGAAAATTGTATGAAGATCGTATTATAAAGCAAAATTCCATTGGTTGATGAAAGTTATTGTACTCGCCTAACGAGCCTTCATCTCTTGGCTACCATTGTTTTTTGGAATTTTGGCTCTCCTTCCATCCAATTAGCATAAAAACATCGATATTTAAAGTATCCAGCCTACATACCGGCAATGAGTATCCAGGTTTTAAGTCACAACATTTCTGCTCTTCATATTTTAACGTAACCGTCGATTCTATACGCAACTGGAATAGGATTTATCGTAATAAATGAATACATGTTGAGACTTTTATTGGATGAATCTATAAATATACACCAGTCCTCAGGGTCATAATCGATATGCTTTTCTGTCATTAAGCCTTCAATATCGTTGCAATGAACACCACTCCCATCAAATTCAGTTTTGCGGGACAGTTCAGCTCCAATTCGCAAAAAATTAATTTTTAGTTCTGACTCATTTCTGGCATTTTATTTGAGTCTTGGTGTATTCAGCGTCTTATAGTAGAATTTTATGGAAAATATTATAATATATTAAACATACAGTGATCATATCTACCCACTGTGCGAATCGCGAATTGTTATGTATTTCTGAATATCTTTTTTGGATACAACTATAGAGTTAAATTTTTAGTTGATTCATTTAATTTATAGATTTTGAGTTGTTTTTTTTTGGTGGAAGACGTGCGATTTAGTTGTTATTGAAACACAAGTAGTTATTTATATTATTGCAATTGACTTCTCGGAATGAAACACTTGCCACCAGGAAACAATTCGTCGTTGATAAGGACAAACTATAAACTAAGCAAATTAAAACCTTATGTATAGCTCCCTAAATTAATTTATTATGAGTTTCGTTTCACAATATTTTGTAAAAATCATAACGACCATGACAAGTACGCTGGGAAGTGGAAACGGAAGCTGGAATTGCGTAAACATGCCATATAAAGAGTGATTTTTTTGAGGTTAGGATTTTCATGCATTAGTATTTGACAGATCACGTGGGATTTCAGACATGGTGTCAAAGAGAAAGATGCTCAGTATGCTTTGACATTTCATCATGAATAGACTTACTAACGAGCAACGCTTGCAAATCATTGAATTTTATTATCAAAATGCGTGCTCTGTTAAGAAAGTTCATCGCACGCTTCCATTTTATGGTCAGTTTAATCGACCCACTGAAGCGGCTATTCGGGCTATTGTGACTAAATTTCGCACCAAATTTACATTGTTGGACATTAAACCACCAAGACGCTTACGTAGAGTACGAACTGAAGAAAATATCGCAGCTGTATCGGCCAATGTTAATGATGACCATCAATTATCGATTCGTCGCCGTTCGCAGCAATTGGGCCTCTGTTACTCAAAAACGTGGAAATGCCAAAATTGGACTAAGCGGATGGACCACTTGCGGCGCAGCCGCGGTCTACATTTAAATGAAATTATCTTCAAAAAGTAAATGTCATGGACCAATCTAACGTTTCAAATAAAGAACCGATGAGATTTTGCAAATTTTATGCGTTTTTTTTAAAAAAAGTTATCAAGCTCTTAAAAAATCACCCTTTACAATAAAGTTTGTAAAAGTATGCTTATCGAGAACATTCGAGTAAAATGCGTTACGCGTTTTGTGGCCGAAAAACTCAAACGCAAAGTAACATAAAGACGATTCAGCGGCGTAACAATAACAGAGAAATAATCATATCAACACTTTCATAAAATTTACAACGAAAGCGTGAAAACACGCCATAAGAATGGAATTAAATCCATTAAGTCTACATTGGATATTAACGATTGTGAAACAAACAAAAAAAGGAGAAAGATTTTTCAAATAAAAACTCATTATCGAAGTATAAACAAAATAAAAACAACAATAACGAAACAATAACCTATGACTTTTTTCTTGTTCGCAGCACTCTTTTATGAGAAGCCGAAGCGGGCAGGGGATGTAGGATCATGAAATGATTCGGAATTAGTTGGAAATCGAAAAAGAGTATTAAGCCAGGATATAAATGAAGTCGTAAAATACAATAAACATAAAAATAACTGTAACTGTAACGTTAATGATATTGACCAATAGCACAGCTCCAACAGCGGGTACAACCCAAACAACATCTCCCCACCCATAAAGCCTTAAGGCCACAACAACTCGAATAACAGCTAAAGGCCTGTAGGCCGTGACGATGAGAGGGGTCTGACGCACACACACCCACACAGTCACACAAAGGCGGAAAAGGAAAGGGTCAAGGGAAGGGACAACACAATACTTTTTTGTCCTGGTATAAATTTATAGATTTATTTTCTATTTTCCAGAGAGAGAAATTCGTGTTTAAAATTCAAATAGAGAAATCTTGGTCCAAAGTGCGGCATAATCATACAAATGTATGTGAGTGAGGGTTATTGTATGCCTTGTGCTTGTGCGGAGAAAGCCCAGTTAATATGGTTACAATTTTTTCGCATTAACCTTTTATTGATTTGAAAATATCCTTTGGCTATTGTTAAACACGCACGCACACTGTCCAGCACAAACACACACAAGCGCACATACATATGTATGTATATCTCGATACACATATCCATAGATACATATGTATCGTATTTCTTTGTATTGGTTCAAGATGGAAAACATGAAGAAAATAATCCTTTTCTTTCCTTTGTTGTTTAACAATATGACGTTATGTTAACCCTTGTTTATGGCCAAGGCTATTTTGTGCATGTATAATCAGCCAAAGGAGTTGCTGGTCTGCACACGCACATACGAACACACAACCATACTTACGATACTATGTATGGATGCCTGTGAGGGTGGAAGAATGTTTGGATTGTGCGTATACGCAGACATATGCATATGGTTTTGATTCTTACTTCAGTAGCCCATAGCCATGAGGGAAGTATGCATAGCGTAGCATACGGATATTTAAAGGATGCTTCTAGGCAGAGATTCTACGAAATATTTAGATCGTATTTGTGATCTTGAATGAAATATTGAAAATGGAAACTATTTGAAATGTTTTAAAGTTAATAAAATGAATTTTGCAATTCATTTCTCTGATAATCTGCAATCAGATGGTTTTACTTGTCCTATTCGTAATATCACTCGGAAAGATCTGAGTCCTCAATAAGGATAGGACTGATCAATGCTCGAATATATGTTATGCAGTTAGGTCCGAGAGAAAGCAGCCTCGTTGTCTACCATTAGCATTCCACGTCGGCTCGTTGCGTCGAAAGATGAATGTTTATTGAATGCCTACTTCGTAGCGTAAACTTTCGCCTGGTGGCGGTACTCTGAAAGAGTTTTTCTAAGTAATATGTATAAAGAGAAATGTCATAACACTGTCCAGTAAATTAAGACTTTTTGATTGGAACAGATTTGGCGAGGTAAAATACGAATTTCCTGTACCAGAAAAATCGTAGAAAATATGGTAACACGTGTAAAAGGCATATCCCTATGCCTAATAACTACTAAATGTTCACAAAAAGATCTTTTTGCCTTATTAATTATCCTTTTTTAAGACAAAAAAAACGAATATTATTGATGCTATAATTTTTGTTGTAAATGAAGCAATGCGTAGTTTTTTTATTTGTAATCAGTAAGAAAACGTCAGCCGACTAAACCGACTTATACATACCCTCACTCTCAGAGAACATGTGTATGGAAGGACTTAAATTTTGCTTAGCCATAGAATATGTTTGTGGGAGGTTCCAAAAATGTTTGCTAGTTGGACCCACATTTTCCACATTTGTTAATAATTCTAAAAACTTGATCAAATATGAAGTCGTACTGGATTTCAAGCACCGGTATAGGAGTTATAAAGCATTTAATTGTACTATATGTGCATCATAGAGCGGAAAAAGTCAAATCGGGAGCGACATTTGTATGGGGGCTATATCTAAATCTGAACAGATATGCCTCAAATTAAATAGCGTTCGTCCTTGATCCACAAAACTTACTTGTGCCAATTTTTGTTAAGATCGGACTATAGTTGCGACCTGTAATTTGATTACAACAATAGATGGACAGACGGAAAGACGGACATTGCTAAGTTGACTCAGAAAGTGATTCTAAGTCGATCTGTATAATAAACGATGGATGTAACTCGTTTCCTTTTGGGTGTTACAAACAAATGCACAAAGACACAATACTCTCGTGGAGTGTATACATATTTTCAATTATCAAATTGCAAATGATTCGGAATGCCCGTATGAATGTTATGTCAGTTTTATTGTAACCAAAGTGTATGCCACTTTGTGTGGGAGGTACCAGAGGGGGCCAATATTCCACACGAATGTAACTTCTATGAATGCATTGCCAAATATCAATTATCAAAGTATTCCAATCATCTGTACAGAAGTTAAAAAAGCTTTAATTTTGAGTAGTTTTGGGTGATTTGTGTGGGAGGTACTGGAAGGGGCGTGTCAAAACCCGTCCTACTTAGAACGCTTAAAGTGATTATAAAAACATTATCAAATACCAAAATATAGCGGATTCCGAATATCCGTGTAGAAGTTACATTGGTTTTAATGTAACATAGGAATATGGGACATTTGTGTGTGAGGTACCAGAAGGGGCGTGGCAATTTCGCCCATCTTCGAACTTAAACTAAGTTTGGGAAAAATATTACCACATTACATTAACTCCTTTCCGGAGTTATCGTGTACACCAGCCAGCCACACTGACGGACATGGCCCAAACATCATGAAATGCTGTGAAACGGATTTGGTACAAAGATACTTATGGTCTTAAGTCACTCCTTCAATGCGTTACACTTTTTTCCTGTCCCAAATGATATATACCCTCCTACTCAGAAGAGTGAGGGTATAATGACAATTTTGATATGTTTTTCAATTATGAAATGTAATTTTTTAATCGGATGAGAATAAAATCGACAGAAAAGTATCAAATGTAATAAATATATATATATATATATATATATATATACTATATACTAACTTTGTCATTACGTTTGTATAACATTGAAATATCGCCCTGAGACCCTATAAAGTATATATATTCTTGATCGTCAATAAATTCTAAGACTATCATGTCCGTCCGTTGAAAGCACGCTAGCATTTAAATGAAATAAGCAAGGTCGTCCAAATTTTCCGTAAATGCGTCTTATAGTCGTAGATCGGTTGGGATTGCAACTGGGCGTAACAGGTCTAAAGGGAAAACATTCTTCCTCACATGGACTGAAAATACCTATAATAACCCCTAATATTTAAGCATGTTTTTCAATAGTCTGCTTGTACTTACTTGATATTGTGTATGCGCATTCCTCTAATTAGTGGATACATAATAAAAAAAGTGAAACAATCTTGTTCCTAAGATTGTATGGTTTCACGAAAGGAAACAGCTAGAAGGTTTTATAAAAAAGTATTTACTTTTTATTTAGAAAACACCGTTGCTTACAACTGCAAATGCTCTCTTCTATTCTATTTATACACAAATTTAGATAAAAATAATATAGGAACTTACAATATTGAACAAGTAAAGTAAATATCAACATGTGTTACATACTCCCCCTCCCCCTCTGATGTTGAAGCCGGCCCAACTGGGCATCAGCCTCATAACTTCATCTCTAGGACGTCCCCTTTGTCTTAACATGCGTATAGGTTGGACCAGTTCTTCATTCGCCGTACATACTGGGGTTAATCCTGAATCGTGATATGTTCGTAATCGTATGGTAATGTTGTTCTCGTGAGAAATCTCATCCTATGTTGCACCATTGAAAAAAAGGCTTCATTCCTCCAATGAAATCTTACATTGCATCAATGAATCTTGTCATTGTTTTTCAGTCGCCGTACAGCTTTATTAATACAATGTTTCAAACAATGTATCATTATGGATTATTTAGCTGTATTATCGAGTAGAACCATAATCTGCATTTAAAATTTTCCAGGCAACCCCATAATCTTGAGTTACGGCTAAAAACCGTTATTTCGTACCGTATGCACACTTATAAACCTGTAACTTCGTTGGTTATCGTCGGTCGATATGTAGCTTATGTAAGAAAACTTAATAAATCTGTGTTTTACATTTTCAATGTCCTTTTTCCACCAGAACATGGATAATTTTCTATACCATTCCAATAATGCATGCAAATAATACTTCATTATAAAATAATGTATCTTTTTCTAAATTGACAAATTTGATGGGTCAAAATTTTGACGTGAGAAAATTCGTATGAACGAGTAGAACAAACGTGCCAAATTATATACAAATCACCAGGGGTCGAGTCCACGGCTGTGTTGAAAATTTTTGGAATCAGTCAATACTATTTTTTTGCAAAACAGTTTTGGTCATTCCAGTGCACTTCACTATTTGACGAATTGAAGTCCAATTAAAATACCTTAAATTCGTTAAAACAGATAAAAATTAGAAAAAAACTGTCGACTGTTTTAACAAAAAAATCCCCAATTTTGGAACAAATTTTTCCAACCTTAGGAATTCGGATATTTTTTAAGGAAAAAAAATAATTTCTTCGTCGTTTGTATCATTTTGACGAATTTTAAGTATTTGTATTAGACCTCAATTTGTAAAATTATGAGAGATGTGAACTGGAATGACCAAAACTTAACGAGTTGTATAGGTACACGTTGGAGATCAGTCTTTCCTTGCCTTTTTTACTTTTTGAAACTTTTGCTCATTTTAATGGAAAATAAGCATGCACTTTACAGAGGTTACATTCCCTGCAAAAGTTTTGAAAACAAAAGCCTTTCCTTAATATCGACATAGAGGAATCTGTGTTTAACAATGTCCTTTGAATATGATGGTTATTTTTGTCAGTTCTTTCTTTTTTTGTTTTGTTGGTAATACCAAAATACATTCCGGAATATGTTAAAGGTTTCTTCCTCCTGCAATCAGCCGCCTGCTCATAGTGTACAAAGATTGCCAAAATGTTTTCTTTCAGTCTCCTTTGTTGCTATTGCTGCTGCTGTTGTTTTTGTTGGGGATTATAAAAGGTTTCTGCTTTTGTTTTGTTTGTTAACAAATTTGTGCCATAATCAGTGACAATTTGGTTATTTATGGTACATAATTTAAGGTTAATATGTATTTGATTGCAGCATATTTAAATATTATGTCCATATATACATATGTACGTCTGAATATGTATATGTAAATAAATCAATATCGATACAAATATACGAGTATAACAACACTAAGAGGATTTAAATTGAGTATGAATAAAAAGCAGTAATAATAACAACGGCAACAAAAACGATGAAGCACAATATCAATTCAACAGCAGCGAAAACAAACACAGGAGTATAGATTTAAAATATATTTCAGTAGTGTGTTAACGAAAGTTTTTGCCCGGATTGGATTTTTTCACCGACGGAAAATATGGATATAGCATAATGATATTTTCAATTGGACACACAGCTTACGGTGAATCTTTACAGCCCAGTGCCTATTTTTTTAATCTACTCTCTTCACCAAGCGACTGGCTGAAACTACCCTACGAAGTGGGTTAAACTTTGACACCAATAAATAATGACGACAGACCCACTGATCACCTGCTGGGATAATTTAATGATTACTGTCCATTGCCATTATACCCTACGCCACTTCGTGAACTAGGGTATTATAAGTTAGTTTTCGCCTTTAAATATACGGATCGGCTTAGAATCACAAGCTGAATCGATTTAATGATGTCCGTCCGTCCGTCTACTGCCCATCTAAGCTTTTTCGCACTCTAAAGGTCGCAATTGTTGTTCGATTCTCATGAAATTTGGCAAAAGTTACTTTTTTGGACAAGGACGATCGGTATTGAATTTGGAGAAAATCGCTTCAAATTTATATATCTTCATACAAATATCCCTATAATTTACACTATCCCATTTTACATGGGATCATGACATGGTGGATCGCCTTCGATGAAAGTAACTATGACTATGAAGGGTAGTCGCTATCATAAACAGAATATTCTGAAAGGGCATGTTGAGTAGATCTTTTTTGCAGAATAAACTCATAGTCCAACTGGTCTGAGTTTCTTTTTACATAGGGTTAACATTTTTATTTTTTTTTTGGTCGAAGAGAGCATTATACTAAGTGAAAAAATGTTGTAAAGTAATCTCTGAGAGAAATCTTATTATCAGAACTATTTTGTGGAATTTTATGAGGATCATTTTAGAGGAAGATCTTAATCCTCTAGCTCCACTCATTGAACTTTTTTCGAGATTAAAATGTTCTGCGAAACATTTTGCCGGAATATTTTAGTGGGGGTCACCAAAGTTGTAAATTCACTTCTAAATAGAAAAATTATACAAAAAAAACTTATTAAGATTATATATGGTGTATATAGATAAATCTAAAATAGTAATTTGGAAACCTCCTATTATATAGCACAGTCAAAGGAATGTACTTGTCGCTGTGCACTATATCAGCTGAACAAAAAATTACCACCTTATATGAACAAATTTCGAAAAAATCCATTTTGATGGCGCTTCTACATGGTCAGAAGAATTTACATACAAAATTTTACGATTCTAGCTGTAATATTAAAGTTGATACAATTTATATCTACGTTGTCAGTGGAATTTACACACAAAATTGCACGAATATAGCTGCAATACTTTAGTTGGTACCATTTTTTTCCCCCTTTTTTGTCCCGCTCACCCCTTATGAGAACAAATTTCGAAAAATGAAAGTCCCATTTTACCCTCTAAAAGTACGAATTTCGTAAAACCCTTTCTTAGTAGACGTCTACGTCATATTTGGGAACTACCCTGAAAATTTCATGACCCAGGCATCAGCCGTTTGGTCTGGGGGCTGGTCAATGATAAGTCAGTCAGTCAGTAACTCTTTTATATACATAGATTTTACTAAAAATTATCTACTTCACACGCCCTTTCAGAATTACAGGGTGAATAAATAAATACAAAACATAAACACCCTAATGTTTCAAATCGTTGTCGGAACATTCGTTAATGGTAGTGATTTCCTTAACTTTAGTAGTTACACAAACTACTTAAAACCGTTTTCAGTGTACTGAACAGAACAGGGGTACATCGTTATATTATGGCTTAAAGCCGGGATAACAAGCTGCGATGAAAAACGTTAATAAATATTTAATTTTTTGCTCAAAATAAAAAATTATTTTTCACATTGTCGCAACTAAAATATAAATAATTGTATCAAAACAAATTAAAAAAAAAAATTATTTTGAGTGTATTTTTAACATTTTGTTTAGATTTTTGTTATTGCAGTCTTAAAGAAAAACAGCCGTATTATCCGTGCGGCTATAAATATTTTTTTAACAAAAAAGAAATTGTGATCTATAGCCCCCCAGAAGAATATCCCTCCTACGCCAATGATTAATTTGTTGGAGAGGGTTATTGAAGTTATAGTATTTTTGCATAATAAGTAGTTGCCACAATGGTAAGAGCAAATTACAAAATATTGATATTTTCTTCGATTGATGTATCCAATGTTCTTGTTGTGTGTACTTTCTTATGGTTATGACCATATTATTATAGTGCATTAAACTAGATATATATGAAAAATATGAAAATATGGTGCTTTCAATACAAATAGTTGTGGTTATATTATTACTTGTTGGTTCTGATGGAATTCTAACAATTTCATTGTCTGTGTGTGCGTAATACAAGAAGGTCTGTAGCTTCTATATTTATCCAAAGATTCTCTTATAACAGGTCTTTTTTCTTCGATAAAATGCTAGTTACTACAATACATAAATAAATTAAATATTCTGTTAACTAATTTGTAAAGGTTTTTTGTACTATTAAACAAAAATTATAAACATAAAGTTTTTTATCTTTTGCGTTTACAGATTTTTCACGTATACACATAGTTTTCTTCGTTAAAGAGTTAGATTTTCAAAATGAAAACAATATATATTTTCTATTTCAAGGTATATTAATATACGGTATAAATTATGCCACCTCTTATTTCTACGCTCACAGTAAAAGCTTTATCAATTGATCTGTATTAATGTCCGGCTTAAGGCCGCACATAAATGAAACCAAGTTGTTGTTTCTTTATTATATTTCGATATTTCGAACGACTTCGTCGATCATCCTCAGGAGCTTTACCACTTTTAATAGTTTTTGTCCATTGACAACTGTTTTATCAAATTAGCGGCTATGTAAATGGAGATTTTTTAGCTATTATCTTTTTGGCAACACTGGTTTAAACAACAGACGCACGTTTCGTGTTTTGTTTCACTGTCAAACATGGTCTTACAAACGAACAACGCTTGCAAATTATTGAATTTTATTATGAAAATGCGTGCTCTGTTAAGAATGTTCATCGCGCTCATCCATTTTATGGTCACTGAAGCGGCTATTCGGGCTATTGTGACCATTAAACCACCAACACGCTTACGTAGAGTGCGAACTGAAGAAAATATCGCAGCTGTATCGGCCAGTGTTAATGATGACCATCAATTATCTATTCGTCGCCGTTCGCAGCAATTGCCTCTGTTACTCTAAAACGTGGAAATGCCAAATTGGACTAAGCGGATGGACCATTTGAGGAGCAGTCAAGGTCAACAATTGCATAAAATAATCTTCAAACATTAAATTATATGGACCGTACTATCGATTCAAATAAAGATTTCATGCATTTTTCTGAATTTTATGTGTTTTTTTTTTGAAAAACTTTCCTATAGCTTTTAAATAATCACCCTTAATAAGAGTAAGAAGTTTGAAATATAATCTAGTCATCTGGTTTTTAATTTATTTTAAATTGAATTTCTTTTAAAGTGAACATTTTCTTTTAAGTCACTTATTCGAAAGTAGAGATCGAGGTCTTTCATTTGATAATAATATCGTAAAAATATGATACTGCGTTAAAAGTTATTTGACTTGAAATAGACTTCTCAAACTCACAAATATGCCATATGATAATTAAATGAAAATATTATATGTGAGTATGATAATTATGATTCGATGTTGAATCGAATGAAATGTGTTATTTATAATATAGTACCAGTAATTTTGTATTTGTGGAATATAATCCCAAATTTTTGGTTCAATGTCTAAATTTGTAATTTGCTTTAGTTGGTAGACCAATTGTCTAACAATTAGTTTTTAGTCGTAGAGCATAGTGGACTTACACAAGATGAAATGTGGTCTTTGTGACTTAAACACATCCCATTTACAACACCCCCTAAAATTCAGTTTTGCGGGACAGTTTATCACAAATTCGAAATTAATCCTAAAATGGACCAAAAAGGTTTCTACATTAAGGAGCTAGAGTTAAAATTATTCTCGTTAATACTATTTTCATTTAATTTAAGATCTGTTAAAATATGTGGTTTATAGAGTGGAAAAGTGAAATCAGGAGTGAAATTTGTGTGGAAGCTATATATAAATCTGAACCGATCTGAACCATTTGCGCCATGGCTGTTTATAGAACAAATATAAGATATTTCGCCTAATTTGATGAGGATCTGTTAAAATATGTGGCTTCTAGAGCAGAAAAAGCCAAATCGGGAGCGAAATTTTAATGGGAGCTATATATAAATCTTAACCGATCTGACTTATTTTCACAATAAGTGTTCCTAGTTGAAATATAAGATGTTTTGCCAAATCAAGGCAATCTGATACAATATGTGGTTTCTAGTGCGGAAAAAGTCAAATCGGGAGCGAAATTTGTATGGGGGCTATATCTAAACCTGAACCGATTTAATCCATCCTCAACACATATGTTTCTAGTATATTATAAGGTAATGCAAGGTAATTTGAGGAAAATCAAGTGAAATATGGTCTCCAGAGCGGAAAAAGTCAAATCTGGAGCGAAATTTGTATGGGAGCTATATATAAATCTGATCTAACACATTTTTACCACAGGATTTTCTAGTTGAAATATAAGATGTTTTGCCAATTTTTAAGAAAATCTGTTGTAATATGTGGTATCTAGAGTAAAAAGAGTCTGATCGGGACTGAAATTCGTATGGGGGCTATATCTAAATATCGTGATTACAAAAATAGATGGACAGACGACCGGACGGACGGACATTGCTAAATCGACTTCTAATTCGGTAGGTATAATTAACAATGGGTTTATCTCGTTTCCTTTTGGGTGTTACAAACAAATGCACAAAGACATAATACTCACGTGGATTATATAAGAACGCCGATAAAAATTCGTAATGTTTTACTTCTCATAATACATATTTTTGATTATATTTCAAAAAATAAGGACAACAATAGCCCGTTACAATTGAAATATCCTATATTTCCCATATTCAACCATGTCGGTTGTGTATACTTTAGAAGAATGTGTATGAACTGCTCTCTTGATTAATAAAAATTAATAAAGTCATGTAATGAAAGAACATTACATAGTTCAAGCAAATAAACAAAAACTTCAATATTTTCTTCAAAGCTAAGGTCACACCCGTGACGCTCTAGATTGTTGCATATCTCCAATATTTATTGGATATTTATATTTGCAATAATATTCCGATTAACCTGACGTTTCCTGTTGACAATATAGCGAAAATAACAGTCAATGAAAATGGGAAATATTTAAATATATTTAAGCAAAAGTGTCACGCCCGTTTCAATCGTCAAAAAAAAAAATATTTAAAAATCGCTTAAAAAATATTTGGCATAAACTTGTCACTTTAACATCAATTAAAGACCAGTTGACTAGATTGTATTTAATCCCTATTACAAATATGAAGAGTAGCTGATGTTACCTCTCTTTTGATACAACAGTTTCCAATGACATTATGTACTTATTTTAGGTGAAACATTGAGAAAAGTAAGATTTTCGGTGTTTTTCTATATATCGTCATTGTGCACATTGAAGGAAAATTTCAAGATTTTTTCCTTTTTGGACAGTAATAATATATACACCAACTTTTTTGCTATTCCAAAGCGTTTAAAAAATCGATACGCCCTAATATATATCCTTCTACTCTGTAGAGTAACGGTATAAATATTTATTAATAAAAATGTTTTGTGAATGTTTCCGAGTAAAAATTATTTTCGTTTTTTATGCGTTGTCCCAAACTATTGCGGCTTCATATACGATTTTTTTGCTTTTCTATGCATTTTTTATAAAATACGCAATAACACATCGCGAAAATGTTCGCCAATGAACTGAAACTATAAAAAGGAACAACAATTTGAAAATGGAAAGCTTTATATATTTTCTTGAAGGCGACCCTATGAGTAATGACGACAATGTAGTGGGGGAACACAGTTAGTCTTCGCGATAAAAACAGTTTTTGAATTAAAATATAATCCAGAGATATAACGACATGGAATGGACCGGAGAAATTGGGAATATCAGACTTTACCTTTTCCTTACTTGGCGTTTACGTAATTTATTCATTTGTTGGCAAGCCGACTTTTTTGTTCTCCATTCGATTCGGTCTGGTGAATTGATAGTCATTGGGTTACATTTTCGATCGGTCATATGAAAGCAGTTGCAGTTTCAAAATGTTTTAATATAAAACGAAATCATTAACATTAACACTGTCATTAAGAATTAAAGTGGGTATTGTGAAGTCGTATTTTGCGATGCTTTTATTTAAATACCATTTCAACTTTAAATGCACTTTCGTAGTGGGCCACCAGACACTTTTGATATCTTATGCGTCGTGCTCCACATATATCAATATTTTCTTTAGAGCTCAAACGTACGTGCACGCACACACATACTCCGACAATAAGAGAAATGTTGCAACCACTTGACAAATTGTGGCCAAGAAATATTATCATACCATGGCAACAGAAACAGCAACAACCACACCACTACAAGCAACAACAATAACAGCAGCAACAACTATAATGCATATCGGCCTTAATGTTGCACGTGGTTGCAATACCAAAACATGGGATGGCCAAAAGTATTCACTGGCATCCGGTGGCACACAGTCACACGAATTCATTCGTTCGCTCGCTCATTCGTTTGGTTCACTGCTGTTTATTCATTCGTCCTTTCGAATGATTGTGAGAGTGCAGCAAAAGGATAACCAACAGCCAACTTAAAAGCGATGCGAACCAAACAAACAGAGCATAAACCCACAAACCAATGTGCATTCCTTCCCAAATCCAAAGTGAATGAGAGCCCAACATTTGTCAGTGTGTGTGTTTAACGTGGTGTATGGACTTGTGTCCGAATGTGCTTGAGAGTGTGTGTGCGTGCTTATACATATGCACGCTCATTGCGTGAGAGTGTGTGCGTATGTTTAATGGCATAAGGACATGAAGCACTACTCATTGTGTATAAGCAATGGGGCGCTTTGTTACAGTTGCACAGTGGTATCATAAAGATAAAGGAGGATTTCACAAAACACTGAACCAATTAGCATACACTTTTAAGAGGTCAAATGGGAGAGAAAAAGGATACAAATGGTTACAGATCGAATCATGGTATGTACGTTCCTCCTACAACATGAACGCAACTGAAAATATGGTAAAAGTCGATCTTTTTGGGGATAAATTAGGAAAAGGGATCAAAATTATGCCATCTTTTGGGGATAAATTAGGAAAAGGGATCAAAATGATGCAAATAAAACGTATTATGCTGAAATCATGAAATTCGGTGTGAAAATTCTTCTGACTACGTAGTCGCACAAATTAAACTAATTCATGGAAATTCTAATTTTTAAGGGTAACAAAGGGATAAAAATGTTAACATTCATCGGACAACACAGCCGCAGGTATAATCTAGAAATTTGGAATGTACTCTTATAGTGTGTATGTAGCATCTTGAAATATAAAATTCGGCGAGTACATTGTTATGGCTGCGTAGACGCTCAGAATAGCTATAGCCCCAATACAAATGTCGATCCCCACTTGACTTTTTCCGCTCTAAAAACCACATATTGTCCCCGATATTCTTCAAATTTGGTTTAACACCTTATTATCTAACTAGACACACCTGTGGCAAAAGCGGGCTAGATCGGTTCAGATTTAGATATAGCCCCATACAAATGTCGCTCCCAATTTTACATTTTCCGCTCTAAAAACCACATATTGTACCCGATATTCTTCAAATTTGGTTTAACACCTTATAATCTAACTAGAAACACCTGTGCAAAAGCGGGCTAGATCGGTTCAGATTTAGATATAGCCCCCATACAAATGTCGCTCCCGATTTGACATTTTCCGCTCTAGAAACGACATATTGTACCCGATTTTCTTTTAATTTGGCAATATATCTTATAATCTAACTACAAACATCTGTGCTAAAAGTGGGTAAGATCGGTTCAGATTTAGTTATAGCCCTCATACAAATGTCGCTCCCGCTTTGACTTTTTCCACTCTAGAAATCACATATTGTACCCGGTTTTCTTTAAAATAGACACAATATCTAATAATCTAACTAAAACATCTATGGTGAAAGTGGGTAAGATCGGATCAGATTTAGATATACATTTATTTATATATACAAATGTTGCTCCCAAATGTTTAACCGATTTTGGCCAAACTTTTCATATTATATTTCACCTATAAACATACAAGTGCGTCACATCGTTCCATGTTTCAATATACCCCCATACAGATGTTCTTTCCGATTTATCATTTTTTGTCAAACACATACATTTACAGGATACAAAACTCCTTCCCGATTTCACTTTTTTATCGAATTGAATTGTAATAGGATTGAAAGTGGAATGTATCATTTAGTTGGCACCGCCCGACTTTAGCCTTTCCTTACTTGTTTTATAAATAACTATAATATTTTTATTATTTCAAACCACGCTTATAAGGCAAGGCTAACAATACATTTACACTATATATCGAAATAATACTTCAAGGCAATGCAAAAAATAAATATTCTTATATTTATATTTTCAAAAAAGCTTAAGTACCATAAATATAAATAGACAGTGGGTGCTGCAGTTGGTTGTATTTCTATTCTATTTGAATTCTAAAAGTAAAAATTTTAAAAATCCATTATCTCACGTTCCTAGTGCAAAATAACCTAACTTCATGATTCAAAAAAATAAAAGTAAAAAATACGAATTTGGCAAAATCTTTTTATTTTGCGTGCCATGCAGTCAGAGGAATGTATGCACCGAATTCCAAGATTCTAGCTGCGGTCATTTGGTTTGTCAATTTTTATCTCCTTTTTCCAATTTTACCCCCTCAAGAGTACGACTATCTAAAATCTTTTTATTTTACGTGCCTACGCAATTGTACACACCGAATTTCATCATTCTAGCTGTAGCCGTTTAGTTGGTACTATTTGTATCTCCCTGTACCCATTGTATCTCTTGAAAGTACGAATTTGGAATAAACCTTTTATTTTTCGTGTCTACGTGTCAAAGGAATGTATACTCCGAATTTCGTGACTCTAGCTGCGGTCATTTGGTTGGTACTATTTTTATCCCCTTTTTCCATTTCAACCCCAAACATATGAATTTCGAAAAATCCGTTTATATTAGTTGTCTACGCGATCAGAGGAATGTATACACCGAATTTCATTTTTCTAGATGCGGCCGTTTGGTTGGTACCATTTTTATCCCTCTATTCTCATTTTCCCCGTAAAAGTACGAATTTGGAAAAAATAACCAATTAGATGTTTGATAAAATTTGTATTCCCCGTTTCGTAAGAAAAATAAAACAAGTGAAACTGGGTCAGATCGGTACAGATTTAGATATAGCTCCCATACAAATTTTGGTTCATCACATTTGGCTAAATACATTATATTTCAATTAGAAAAATTTGTAGTGAAAGTGGGCCACATCTTTTCAGATTTTAATGCAACCCAGTATTACAGATTTTGATATAATTTAGCGGAACACGGTGTGTCCTTCCCATGTGATACAATTTTCAAATAGTACAGAAATGTTTTTCCTTTTATGAAACCACTGTGTCTTATCGCACACACACACACGCGCGCGTCCATGCATACGTTGAACATGCAACAACGGCTTCAGTGGCAACTACAAAATCATAAGCCTCGTTAACGCAATAAACGCAGACTCTTCTCTGTCCTGTTCTGGCAACACAAGAAATTGCTGACATAACTGTATAAATAGTCGTGTATGGCTGCACGGGTTCAAACACTAGAGGGCACCGGAGGGTAGTAACCAAACAATAATGTGCACGAGAGCATACCAAACATAAATTACACTTTAATTTTCACAAATTAGCCACGGAAGATAAATCAGAAGCGAAATTTGTCTTTTTCTTCTCTTTTTTTGCAAACCATTTATTAGGGGGCAAAGATAGCATTTGCTGTGGCAACGAAACGAAAATAACTTTGCATTTCAGCCAGACATACTTTAAGCAATAATCAGGACATATCGTTACGCCAGACAGCTACTCGTAATGTGAAAAGTTTATTTGTTTAACATTTCTTATAAAACAACGAAAAATAAGAAAATATGCGTCTATGAAGTCGAGTTAATTGTCATTCGATAGCATGGTCTGGGTGAGGAAATATTTATTTGAATTGTCTTCATTTTGTATTATTTGAACACAGTTTGGTTGCAAAAAAGTCGACGAAAGTCGACCACATCAGTCCAAATTTGACTTTGCGTCAATTTTGCACTTTATGTTTGATTTGACCAATGACGATCGCAAAGTAGAGTGGAGCGTAAAGTAGTTCATAGCGTCCTTTATCGCGTAGCCATGATGTGCATGTCATTAGGGGAAATATGATGTTCATGTCCTCGTACTGGGTGGCGCATAAGTAACGTTAGAATTTAACCCTCTAAGCCACAAGAGTGTCTCAGGGCACTCTTCGCAAATCTGGAATTTACTCAATAATTGATTATTCTCACAAAAATGAGAATAATGGTACTTCGAACAACACTTTTGTATTTATAAGTACCAAACGCATTATGACGTTTGGTTTAGATTTTATTTTCTGTTTTGTGTAGGATGTCCAAAAAAAGCACGTTCATTTTTGTGTGTGAAATCTTCTCATTCCAAACTAAATAATACTGAATTCTGGGACCAAATCTAGTTGTGTTATAATTTTTTGATAAGGTGCGACTATTCAACATATCGAGCCCTTGCGCGGAATTATCGTAAGCGACATTTTCTAAAAATATTTATACACTCCACGAGAGTATTATGTCTTTGTGCATTTGTTTGTAACACCCAAAAGGAAACGAGATAGACCCATTGTTAATTATACCGATCGTCTTAGAATCACTTTCTGAGTCGATATAGCAATGTCAGTCTGTCTGTCTGTCTGTCCGTCCATCTATTCTTGTAATCACGATACAGGTCGCAATTGTAGACAGAACCAAATGAAACTTTGCACAACGATGTTTTTCGGGATAAGGACGAACGCTATTTAATTTGAAGAAAATCGGTTCATATTTAGATATAGCCCCCATACGAATTTCACTCCCGATTTGACTTTTTTCACTCTAGATACCACATATTACAACAGCTTTTCTTTAAAATTGGCAAAACATCTTATATTGTAACTAGAAACACCTGTGGTAAAAATGTGTTAGATCGGTTCAGATTTATATATGGCTCCCATACAAATTTCTCTCCCGATTTGACTTTTTCCCCTCTAGATACCACATAATGTATCAGATTGTCTTCAGATTTGGTAAAACATTTTATATTTCCACTAGAAACACCCATGGTGAATATCGGTCAGATCGGTTCAGATTTATATATAGCTCCCATACAAATTTCGCTCCCGATTTGACTTTTTCCGCTCTAGAAATCACATATTGTATCAGATTGTCTTCAGATTTGGTAAAACATATTATATTCCCACTAGAAACTCCCAAGGTGAATATCGGACAGATCGGTTCAGATTTATATATAGCTCCCATACAAATTTCGCTCTCGATTTGACTTTTTCCGCTCTAGCAACCACATAATGTATCAGATTGTCTTCAGATTTGGTAAAACATCATATATTTAAACTAAGAACATCTATGGTGAAAATAGGTCAAATCGGTTCAGATTTAGATATAGCCCCCATACAAATGTCGTTCCCGATTTGACATTTTCCTCTGTAGAAACTACATATTGTACTCGATTTTCTTTAAATTTGGCACAACATCTTATAATCTTACTAGAAACACCTATGCAGAAATTGGGTAAGATCGGTTCAGATTTAGATATAGCCCCATATAAATGTCGCTCCCGATTTGACTTTTTCCGCCACATATTCTAATCGATTTTCATTAAATTTGGCACAACATCTTATAATCTATCTAGAAACACCTGTGGCTAAAGCGGGCTAGATCGGTTCAGATTTAGATATAGGCCCCATACAAATGTCGCTCCCGATTGGAATTTTGCGCTCTAAAAAACCATATATTGTACCCGATTTTCTTTAAATTTGGGACAACATCTTAAAATCCAACTAGAAACACTATGCAGAAATTGGGTAAGATCGGTTCAGATTTAGATATAGCCCCCATACAAATGTCGCTCCCGATTTGACCTTTGCCGCTTTAAAAGCCACATATTGTTCTCGATTTTCTTTAAATTTCGCACAACATCTTATAATCTAACTAAACAAAACTATGGTGAAAGTGGGTAAGATCGGTTCCGATTTAAATATAGCCCAAATTCAAATGTTGTTCCCATAAGTTTAACCGATTTTGGACAACCTATATATTTTATATTTCACCCATTTCGTTCCAGGTTTCAATATATCATCATACAAATGTCCTTTCCGATATAAAATTTTTTGTCAAACACATACATTTACAGGATAAAAAAAACCTTCCCGTTTTCACTTTTTCACCGAATTGAATTGTATTCGGATTGAAAGTGGAGTGTATCATAGAGTCGGCCCCGCCCGACTTTTCCTTTCCTTACCGGTATTTTTTATAGGTATGTGTCGGCAAGGGCGATAACCTTTGCAGCGAACCCATGAAGACACAAATCGGACCAAAAATGTGGAAATTATAGCGGGTGGCTAGATCTAGTTTTTATTGTTGAATTTAAAATTTTATCGGCTGATACACAAATAAAAATTAACAAAATGTCAAAATTGTTAACGTTTATATAAAAAATAGGGCTAAGATTTTAACGTAAATCGCTGCTCACATTTTCAAAGAAAGCAATTTTATCGTAAGCGACAGTTTATGAATTTAGACAAAAGCTTTCAGATAATGTAAGAGATATTTATAAAAAAATGTCTTTCTGACTATTTTTCTGATCTTATTTGAGCACAATTATCTCAGAAAAAAATATCTGAACATATATTATATTTAAAATAATCCGGTTAGAGGGTTAATTTCGATCGTGTATCAGAAAAAATATTGTTAATGGCTATGGCCGTGGGTAAAATTGAATTATACGTGCTTTGAGTTTCGACAGTTAATTATATTTTGCAAATTATGTGGAGAACGCATCTAGCGCACTCTATTTATTTTCGTTCAAAAGTTACAGAATTAAATAAAAATCGATTCAGATCCGCTGTGGAGATGGATATGGCTCCAAACGATACAATATTTCGAAAATTATTTTTAATACATATTCGCACCTTATGACACTGGTATAAATGCCAAATTAAAAAAGAAAATATGTGCTAAAACACTATACATTTCAAGATTCTATCTAAATTAGATTAGTATTTTGTCTCTTGAAAAGCTATATAATAATAATCTAGAAAAACTAAGGGGTATCCTTGAAATAAATGTTAATGAGGAAATGAAAAACTTCCGGTTCAAGCGTAATGATTTAAAAGAAATTGTCCCACGGTGTTATATATACCTTCGGACGTTATAGTTGGGCGACCTGTTCAAACCATAATTCTAGATTATTTTCTACCTCAGGCCTTAAAGAAGTTGCAATCATTACCCGGTATTGAATGACATTCACATTAACATGTTTCTCGTTTTCGAAAATTATCATCCAATTTTTTTTCACTGAACCAACACTCAGGGGATGTCCCCTATAAATGCAGCGCATTGCGTTGGCGAAAGGAAGAAAAGGTACTGAAAGGAGGAAAGAGGCAGTAGTGTGTGTTGACAACTGTTTTGAATTTCAGAATATCGTAACTGGAAGGAAAGGTATTTGCTGGAAGTCGATTTCACATACGCATAGTACGGGCGAAGAACGAATTCATTCTATAATGTGTAGTGCGGCCGGTTGTCCAATCGACAACAAATGGGGGAGAGTTCCTGAAAAGTCGCGTATCTCTACCGAACTTTCTCACTGGCGGTATAAGATCACGAATATACGAAGAACAAACACCATGAAAGTATCGATAGAACAACGGCACACAACCCACATTACGACGGTGTTCAAGGGAAACAATAGAATTGGATATCCTACTGTCACCTATCAACACCATCTCCC
>OX377618.1:159778846-159815987 GCA_947397865.1 Polietes domitor
TGGCTTCGGAAAGTAAAACAATTTTTTGAATTTTTTCATATAAAGTTTTTCGATAAAAATGTAAATTTGTTGCTCCGTTCTGTTCTGTGTGCTTTTCATACACTCGTACACATCTATACAATGTTAAATATCGTTGTCGTTGTCATCGTCACAGTGTCATTGCTACTGCTATTGATGTTGTATCCTTGTTTTTATGTGTATTCCATTGGAATTTATGGCACAACAATAATCTAACTTTTCCATGCAAGTATCCGTATGTCGATCTGAGCTAGTTATCGGTGATGAACTTTGTTGTGAAACTATTGTTGAGATAAATCCTAACGATTTCCTATTCCGAACAACGTCCGCCGCCGCTACCACCAACACCACCACCACTTACCACATCAATGTCACTTTCGCCAGAGCGGAGGATTTAAAAAATCCTTTGATTGTGTGTATGTCGTTGAATATGTATTAACAACTGTCATCCACAACAATAGTAATAATAATACTAATAATCGCCAGCTGTAATATGAGATCAATGGCACCATCGCCATCACCATCACCGTCGCATCGACATCGACATCATGATTTTCATATTATTAAAGTGAAGTTGTTATTTGTTTGGCGCTCTCTCTGTCTGCCGCTGTCGTGTATTTATTTTATGGTTTAATCGCTTTTTAGTTTATAAACATTATTTAGGTGACTGTTTTATAATGAACTCAACGTTCTACAGAGCGAAGTTTATAAATTTGCAGTTGCCTCGTCGTTTTGTTTTGTTGGCAACAAAAATTATAATGGATTTTATGAAAAAACTTTTTTGTTCTCTAATCTATTTGTGCTGTTTTGATGGACAATCATGGTTTGTCGGTCTGTGGGGTACGTTTATACATATATTTATTTTTTTTTGTTCGACAACTTCTCTATAATCCATTTGTATTGTTTAGTAATTTTGAGGGAACTTTCATTATAAATAACTTAAATATCGTTACGCATGTTTAATCATAGCAAAAGACAATTTTGCCATTCTGAATGGAAACATCTTCGAAAAGAACATGATGACGCACATGGATGGTAAGAGTTGTTAGTGGTAATGTCGTTACTGTGGTCGAAAAAAATCAAAAAAAAAACTGGACTTGCGATTTTTTGCAGCACACGGACAGTATGTTGCAACTGGTTTAACTTAATTTAAAACAAGTAAGAAAAGGCTAAAGTCGGGCGGGGCAGACTCTATGATACACTCCACTTTCTATCCGAATACAAATCAATTCGGTGAAAAAAGTGAAAACGGGAAGGTTTTTTGTATCCTGTAAATGTAATGTGTTTGACAAAAACTGTTAAATCGGAAAGAACATTTGTATGAGGATATAATTAAACCTGGAACGAAATAGGTGAAATATAAAGTGTATAGTTTGGCCAAAATCGGTTAAACTTTTGGGAGCAACATTTGTATTTGGGCTATATTTAAATCTGAACCGATCTTACCCACATTCACCATAGGTTAGTTTAGTTGGACTATAAGATGTTGTGCCAAATTTAAAGAAAATCGAGTACAATATGTGGTTTCTAGAGCGGCAAAAGTCAAATCGGGAGCGACATTTATATGGGGGCTATATCTAAATCTGAACCGATCTTACCCAATTTCAGCATAGGTGTTTCTACTAAGATTATAAGATGTTGTGCCAAATTTAAAGAAAATCGAGTACAATATGTGGTATCTAGAGCGGAAAATGTCAAATCGGGAGCGTCATTTGTATGGGGCTATATCTAAATCTGAACCGATCCTACCCAATTTAAGCATAGGTGTTTCTAGTTAGATTATAAGATGTTGTGCCAAATTTAAAGAAAATCGAATACAATATGTGGCATTTAAAGCGGAAAAAATCAAATCGGGAGCGACGTTTGTATGGGGCCTATATCTAAATCTGAACCGATTTGACCTATTTTCACCGTAGAAGTTCATAGTTGAAATATAAGATGTTTTGCCAAATCTGAAGACAGTCTGATACAATATGTGGTTTCTAGAGCGGAAAAAGTCAAATCGGGAGCGAAATTTGTATGGGAGCTATATATAAATCTGAACCGATATTCTTCAAATTAAACAGCGTTCGTCCTTGGTCCGCAAAACTTACTTGTGCCAATTTTTGTTAGGATCGGACAATAATTGCGACCTGTACTTTGATTACAACAATAGACGGACAGACAGACGGGCATTGCTAAATCGACTCAGAAAGTGATTCTAAGCCGATTTGTCTAATAAACGATAAGTCTAAATCTTTTTGGGTGTTACAAACAAATGCAAATGTCGTTGCCGTTGGATTTTTCAATGTTTCGTTTCCACCAAAAATGATTAACAAATTTCAAAGTATAACCTATTTCCAAAAAAAATTAAGACCGGTTCGATGGAGCTTACTAGTTTACGATTAAGATACTTTGTAAGCTAAGCTTAGTATGCTACTTTTTTGTTCAGCGACTAAAATCCATACAAAAATTAAGCTAGTAAGCCCAATCGAACAGCCCTCTAAATATTTATTTCCAGCCTACGATACCTGCATATGTATACAATTAAAAGGGAAGATGTATGTATTAGTTTTGCATTAACAATTATTTCAAGATCTCCCCTTTAGTTTATTTAGTTTATTCATATTTTACTTTTTAAGGGGAGCAACTTGAAATGCTTGTTAAGTATTTTAGCAGATATTTTCCTCTTTAATTTGATGCTTATATCGGTACCTTAGGGAGAGAATAGGTATTTAGTGCATCTGTTGAAAACAGTTATTCTTTGAAAGGTTGTAGCCCTAATTTTTTTCTAAGAGAGCAAATACATACATATGTATTTATTTGTCGAATTTTAAGCAAACTGCTTCTACACCTTTTTCAATTGTATTTCAAAAGACATCACTTGAAATTCAAAAGACACTAGTTGAAATTCAAAAATTCCATTCGCAATTCAAAAAATGTCAATTGAAATTCAAAACTCATCATTTGCAATTCAAAAGTCGTCATTTGCAATTCAAAAGACATCATTTGAAATTCAAAAGACATCATTTGTAATTCAAAAGACATCATTTGAAATTCTAAAGACACCATTTGAAATTCAAAACTCTTCATTTGCAATTCAAAACTCGTCATAAGTAATTCAAAAGACACCATTTGAAATTCAAAAGATTTCATTTGAAATTCAAAAATTAGTCCATTTGTAATTCAAAAATAATTCCATTTGCAATTCAAAAAGGGTAAACAAAATAATTTAAGCTAAATATACATTAAGTTGGGTAGCATTTATTTATTTCTGTAAACTTTAATATTCTGCTGTTAAGAAGACAGATTTACGTATCTCTCAAGCAAATCACTCTAACCTATTTAAAGATTTTACAACTTCTATACGGACGATCGGAATACTCTGAAATTTGATCTTAGGTAATGTTTTCATAGATGCAATATGAGCGATATTGCAAAACCTCTCACACAAATTGACATAAGCTTTGGTTAAAATAAAACTGATCAGCAACAATTTAATATTGGAAATGGTTTTACAATCACTTTATGACTGTAAAATAGTTATGATTTGTTGTACCTCCCACACAAATAATCCAACCCTAAGTGAAATGCAAGTCATTATAAATTATATGCGGATGCTCTCTGAGCTGGTGAAGCTTATAAACTATATATGAAATTACCGATATTTTACATCATTATAATTATTAGTTGCTTATCCTTTTACTAAATCTGTTTTCAAAACTGCAGAATATCCAAATTTGCAGAAAAAATAAATGCTGCCCCACTTAATGTATATTTCACTTAAATAATGTTGTGTACAATTTCGAATTTCAAATAGAATCTTTTGAATTTCAAATGGAATAATTTTTGAATTTCAAATGAAAACTTTTGAATTACAAATGACGAGTTTTGAATTACAAATGAAGAGTTTTGAATTTCAAATGACGAGTTTTGAATTTCAAATGACGAGTTTTGAATTCCAATTGATATTTTTTGAATTTCAAATGGAATTTTTGAATTTCAAATGGTGTCTTTTGAATTACACTTGAAAATGGTGCAGTTTAAAATAAAATTATCACATCGTAAAACAAGTAAGGAAAGGCGAAAGTCGCGCGAGGACCTACACAACTCCCTGCATAAATACAGGGTGCGGAAAAAGTCGCGAAGGGTTTAAAAAAGGGGTTCTTTGGGATCTCACCTTGTATGTAAAAAGATATAAATTTCTCCTTAATATTCTGCGTAAAGACCTGTCAGATGTTTGCAGCTGAGCAGAGCGCCATCGAGTTGATGTTTCAGGATCCTTCTCAATACTCTTCAGAACGCGTTGAATATTTCCTACATTAATTACAGATCGTGGTCTTCCGCTTCGTGGAAGATCCCTCACTGAGCCTTGTCCATGAAATCGCGTTACTAAGCGTCGAAACATTGATTCGGAGAGTGAATTCCGCGCATTAAAATGGCGACCATAGGCTCGGTGAGTTTGAATTATTGATCGATGATGTTCAAAATAAAATTATATGCTTTTGATTCGTTGGATAACGTTGTAACTTTCTATGATTAATCTCCCAGATTTATTTTACAAGTCCTACAAAGAAAAAGGGGGAACAAATTAAATTAGAAAAGTTATTTATTTTTGCAATCCCTTTGCGACTTTTGCCGCACCCTGTGTCTGGTTTTGATTACTAAACCCAGGCGGGGGTAATTTCACATATAAATTATACAGTATATGTGACCTGGTCTACGGAAAGGGGGCTTAGGTGTCAAAAAATCAATTTTCACTTTTTGGTTGATTCGGATGGAAGATGAGATGCTTTTTCACGTGGTGAAAAGCAGAAAGTCATAACTTGCTTAGAAGTGTACTAAAAATGTAGAGAAAGAAGAGTAAAAATACGACAAAATAGCTAGCAACTTACACGATGAACTATAATAATATTCCGACCAACAACAACATTTACTGGACGTCCGGCGCGGAGAACAATTAACGAGATAATGAGAAACTGACGAAACGAGTTGCTTACTTTTAACAGCTTTTTCACAGAAAACTAGTTTTCGCACCTAAGCTCCTTTTTCGTAGACCACATATTAAAAATGCATCTTTAGTCAAATTTAACGAATATGTTACTCCAAAAATGGTGTGATCCTCTCTCATTGTAGCTGTAGAACAAATATAAAATTCATTTTCATCAAGATATCATTTCAATAACTGATCGTTGGATGCTATTTAAGCAAATCGGAAGGAACATATAAGTATTGGCTATATCTTTGTGTAATGCTTTTACTGTAAGTGTTCCTAACTGAATTTTAAGGTGATATGGAATATGCGTCTAAAGTCGTATTGGAGGTCTATTTGAGTGGGTAGTCCAAAAAAAAAGGAGCCATGTTTATGGAGGCAATATGAAAACAAGGACCCTGTAAAACAGTACTATGTAAAATAATCCACGATCTGGAAAATTTGATCAAGATTCAATGACAAATCCAGATTTCACAGCGATAATACTATAAATCAGTGGGACATTTGCATGGCGCCTTTAACAACAGTTGGGGCTTTACCAAAACATGGATTTACCATGTAGTTCACTTTCACGGCATGTACTCTTGGTTGAAATATAACATGATCTGAAAAATGTTTATCAAGTTCCCATGAATGATGTGGGTGGGGTCCATTTGTATGGGGACTATACCAAAACATGGACCCATAAAGTTGATTTTCATAGTAGGTGTTTCTAGTTGAAATACAACATGATCTGTAAAATTTTTCATCTTCTGTTGTAAAATGTGGGTTCTAGAGCAGTAATAATAAAATTGGTGGCCGTTTGTAAAGGAGCTATATTAAAAAGTGAACCACTATAGATCACTTCCAAAGTAGGTATTCTTAGTTGAAATATATCATGATCTGCAAATTTTTATCAAGATCCAATGTAAGATGTGAGTTCTAGAGCGGTAATAGTGCAAACTGGGGGCCCATTTGTATGGGGACTATATAAAAATGTAGACACAATTAGTTAACTTTCATATCAGATGTTTTTATTTGAAATATAACTTAATGCGGAAAGTTTTATCAAGATCCGCTGCAATACGTGCATTTTACTACTTTGCATTTTGCTACTTTCATTTTAGCTGTTTCTAGTTTAACTAAAACCGTATCCTGAAAATTTTACGAAGATCGTATTATAAAGCAAAATTCCATTGGTTGATGAAAGTTATTGTACTCGCCTAACGGGCCTTCATCTCTTGGCTACCATTGTTTTTTGGAATTTTGGCTCTCCTTCCATCCAATTGGCATAAAAACATCGATAATTAAAGTATCCAGCCTACATACCGGCAATGAGTATCCAGGTTTTAAGTCACAACATTTCTGCTCTTCATATTTTAACGCAACCAAAATTTTATCGAAACATAAGATTTCTTCATGTCGATTCTATACGCAACTGGAATAGGATTTATCGTAATAAATGAATACATCTTGAGACTTTTATTGGATGAATCTATAAATATACACCAGTCCTCAGGGTCATAATCGATATGCTTTTCTGTCATTAAGCCTTCAATATCGTCGCAATGAACACCACTCCCATCAAATTCAGTTTTGCGGGACAATTTAGCACCAATTCGCAAAAAATGAATTTTTAGTTCTGACTCATTTCTGACATTTTAGTTGAGACTTGGTGTATTCAGCGTCTTATAGTAGAATTTTATGGAACATATTATAATATATTAAACATACAGTGATCATATCTACCCACTGTGCGAATCGCGAATTGTTATGTATTTCTGAATATCTTTTTTGGATACAACTATAGAGTTACATTTTTAGTTGATTCATTTAATTTATAGATTTTGAGTTGTTATTTTTTTGGTGGAAGACGTGCGATTTAGTTGTTATTGAAACACAAGTAGTTATTTATATTATTGCAATTGACTTCTCGGAATAAAACACTTGCCACCAGGAAACGATTCGTCGTTGATAAGGACAAACTATAAACTCAGCAAATTAAAACCTTATGTATAGCTCCCTAAATGAATTTATTATGAGTTTCGTTTCACAATATTTTGCAAAAATCATAACGACCATGACAAGTACGCTGGGAAGTGCAAACGGAAGCTGGAATTGCGTAAACATGCCATATACAATAAAGTTTGTAAAAGTATGCTTATCAAGAACATTCGAATAAAATGCGTTACGCGTTTTGTGGCCGAAAAAGTCAAACGCAAAGTAACATAAAGACGATTCAGCGGCGTAACAATAACAGAGAAATAATCATATCAACACTTTCATAAAATTTACAACGAAAGCGTGAAAACACGCCATAAGAATGGAATTAAATCCATTAAGTCTACATTGGATATTAACGATTGTGAAACAAACAAAAAAACGAGAAAGATTTTTCAAATAAAAACTCATTATCGAAGTATAAACAAAATAAAAACAACAATAACGAAACAATAACCTATGACTTTTTTCTTGTTCGCAGCACTCTTTTATGAGAAGCCGAAGCGGGCAGGGGATGCAGGATCATGAAATGATTCGGAATTAGTTGGAAATCGAAAAAGAGTATTAAGCCAGGATATAAATGAAGTCGTAAAATACAATAAACATAAAAATAACTGTAACTGTAACGTTAATGATATTGACCAATAGCACAGCGTAGGACAGCACAGCTCCAACAGCGGGTACAACCCAAACAACATCTCCCCACCCATAAAGCCTTAAGGCTACAACAACTCGAATAACAGCTAAAGGCCTGTAGGCCGTGACGATGAGAGGGGTCTGACGCACACACACCCACACAGTCACACAAAGGCGGAAAAGGAAAGGGTCAAGGGAAGGGACAACACAATACTTTTTTGTCCTGGTATAAATTTATAGATTTATTTTCTATTTTCCAGAGAGAGAAATTCGTGTTTAAAATTCAAATAGAGAAATCTTGGTCCAAAGTGCGGCATAACCATACAAATGTACTCGTCCATATGTGTTTGTGCGTGTGTGTGTGAGGGTTATTGTATGTCTTGTGCTTGTGCGGAGAAAGCCTAGTTAATATGGTTACAATTTTTTCGCATTAACCTTTTATTGATTTGAAAATATCCTTTGGCTATTGTTAAACACGCACGCACACTGTCCAGCACAAACACACACAAGCGCACATCCATATGTATGTATATCTCGATCCACATATCCATAGATACATATGTATCGTATTTCTTTGTATTGGTTCAAGACGGAAAACATGAAGAAAATAATCCTTTTCTTTCCTTTGTTGTTTAACAATATGACGTTATGTTAACCCTTGTTTATGGCCAAGGCTATTTTGTGCATGTATAATCAGCCAAAGGAGTTGCTGGTCTGCACACGCACATACGAACACACAGCCATACTTACGATACTATGTATGGATGCCTGCGAGGGTGGAAGAATGTTTGGATTGTGCGTATACGCATACATATGCATATGGTTTTGATTCTTACTTCAGTAGCCCATAGCCATGAGGGAAGTATGCATAGCGTAGCATACGGATATTTAAAGGATGCTTCTAGGCTTGGCAGACTTAGAGATTCTACGAAATATTTAGATCGTATTTGTGATCTTGAATGACTTTTTATTGAAAATGGAAACTATCAGAAATGTTTTAAAGTTAATAAAATGAATTTTGCAACTCACATTCTCTGATAATCTGCAATCAGATGGTTTTACTTGTCCTATTCGTAATATCACTCGGAAAGATCTGAGAAAAATTGAAGTTTTATCTGGCCAATGATCCGAAACACAACCAGGTGAAATCCATCATTTGCTTCTTTATAACTGTACAAACGTTCTCCTTCTCCTCCCCAATTCCAAGAAATGAACCCCGCCGAAAATATGTGGCATGAATTGGATCGCCGTATTCGCCGCCACTCAATTATTTCCAAACCCCAACTGAGAAACCGATTACATGACGAATGTGGTAAAATACGAATTTCCTGTACCAGAAAAATCGTAGAAAATATGGTGACAGTGTAAAAGGCATATCCCCATGCCTAATAACTACTAAATGTTCACAAAAATCTTTTTGCCTTATTAATTATCCTTTTTTAAGACAAAATAAGTAAAAACTTCGTTAAATTCGGCCGGGCCGAACTTTATGTACCCTCCACCATGGATTTCATTCCACAGAGGTTGTCGGTTTTCGTAGAAGTGCAGTAATATTACAGGAAAATATATTTTTTTATATAGCCAAATCAAAACAAATACAAATATTGAAAAATTAATTTTATAAATAAATATAATATTTTAATTATTTCAAACCACGCTTATAAGGTAATGCTACTAATACGTCAATTCAAAAAATAAATATTCTTATATTTATATTTTCAAAAATATGTTCAAAGCCATAAATATTGGTAGATAGTGGGTGCTACAGTTGGTTGTATATCCATTCTATTTTAATTCCAAAAGTACACATTTTGAAAATTCATTATCAGACGTAAATAGTGCAGAATAACCTAACTTCATGATTCAACCAATTTTTGCCGTAAAAGAAAAAGTACGAATTTAGAAAAAAACTTTTTATTTTGCGAGTCTATGCAGTCAGAGGAATGTATACACCGAATTCCATGATTCCAGCTGCGCCCATTTGGTTGGTACACTTTTTACCCCCTTGACGTTACTACGCAATTAGAATTTCATCATTCTAGCTGTGGTCGTTTAGTTGGTACTATTTTTATCCCTCTGTACCATTGTATCCCTTGAAAGTACTAATTTCGAAAAATTCGTCTATTTTCCGTGTCTACGCAATCAGAGGAATGTATACACCGAATTTTATTATTCTAGGTACAGCCGTTTGGTTGGTACCATTTTTATCCCTCTATTCCTATTTTATCCCTTAAAAGTACGCATTTGGAAAAAATACTTTTATATTATGTATCTACTCAATTAGAGGAATGTACACACCGAATTTCGTGTTTCTAGCTGTTGTCGTTTAATATGTACCATTTGTATCCCCTTTTTGCCCCATTTCACCCCCTACAAATAAGAATCACTTTATGGTGCACGTTTTTGCTATAAGGCGAATGCGCATACCAAATATCAAGCAAATATAAACAGACATATTCAAAAAACATGCTTAAATACGCTAAAATATTAGGGATTATTATGGGTATTTTTAGTCCTTGTGAGGGAAAAATTTTTCCCTTTGGGCCGATTTCGCCCCATTTCAATCCCAACCGATCTATGACTATAAGACGCATTTGTGGAAAATTTGAACGTTCTAGCTCCTTTCGTTTAGATGCTAGCGTGCTTTCAACAGACGGACAGACGGACGGACGGACAGACGGACGGACGGACGGACATGGCTAGATCGTCTTAGAATTTTATGACGATCAAGAATAGATATACTTTATAGGGTCTCAGGTCGATATTTCAAGGTGTTACAAACGGAATGACAAAGTTAGTATACCCCCATCCTGGAGGTGGAGGGTATAAAAAAAACGAATATTATTGACGCTATAATTTTTGTTGTAAATGAAGCAATGCGTAGTTTTTTTATTTGTTATCAGTTAATGATTATGTTTTCGCGGATTTTGAAGCTTATCAAATGGTGAATTAAAATTATAAAAGAAAGTTTTATGTTTAAATAACATACGTGGATTAATGGGCGTTTGATCTTTCACCAATGCAAATGTCGAATACTAATGAGACTAACTTTAGATGCAAAATCAAATATTGAGTACAGGCCGAATTAATTTTAAGCAAAAAATTCGTCTATTTGTGTGGGGGCTACAAAAAGAGGAGTGTCCATGACAAAAATGTATTTGATGATTACAAAAATATTATCAATCGCCGAATTACCGTGAAATTTAGCAGAACTAACTCAAATGAAAACAAGTAAGAAAACGTCAGCCGGCTAAACCGACTTATACATACCCTCACTCTCAGATGTGTATGGGAGGACTTAAATTTTGCTTAGCCCCAGAATATGTTTGTGGGAGATTCCAAAAATGTTTGCTACTTGGACCCACATTTTCCACATTTGTTAATAATTCTAAAAACTTGATCAAATATGAAGTCATACTGGACTTCAAGCACCGGTAAAGGAGTTATAAAGCATTTAATTGTACCTAGGATAGAGACAATTGTGTGGGAGGCACACGAAGGGGCGTGGCTAAAGCGTACATATTTTTTATGTTTAAAGTGATTATAAAACAAGTAAGGAAAGGCTAAAGTCGGACGGAGCCGACTATATGATACACCCCACTTTCTATCCAATTACAATTCAATTCTGTAAAAAAGTGAAATCGGGAATGATTTTTTATCCTGTAAATGTATGTGTTTGACAAAAATATATATACATAAATTTATATCTAAATCTGAACCGATTTTACCCACTTTCACCATAGGCGATTGTTGTTTGTTGTAGTTGGATTATAAGATGTTGTGTCAATTTTAAAGAAAATCGGGTACAATATGTGGTTTCTAGAGCGGAAAAATCAAATCGGGAGAATTATATTTGTGTGGGAGATATATGTAAATCTGAACCGATCTAACCCGCTTTCGTCACAGGTGTTTTTAGTTAGATTATAAGGTGTTAAGCCAAATTTGAAGAAAATCAGGTACTATATGTGCTTCATAGAGCGGAAAAAGTCAAATCGGGAGCGACATTTGTCTAGGGTCTATATCTAAATCTGAACCGATCTGACTGATTTTCACCATAGCTGTTTCCGGTTAATTATAAGGTACTGTGCCAAATTTGAAGCAAATCGAGTAAAATATGTGTTTTTGGGAGGTAAAAGTCAAATCGGGAGCGATATTTGTATGGGGGCTATATCTAAATCTGAACCGATTTAATTCAAATTAAATAGCGTTCGTCCTTGATCCACAAAACTTACTTATGCCAATTTTTGTAAGGATCGGACTATAATTGCGACCTGTAATTTGATTACAACAATAGATGGACAGACAGACGGACATTGCTAAATCGACTCAGAAAGTGATTCTAAGTCGATCTGTATAATAAACGATGGATGTAACTCGTTTCCTTTTGGGCGTTACAAACAAATGCACAAAGGCATAATACTCTCGGAATACTCCTATGGATGTTATGTCGGTTTTATTGTAACCAAAGTTTATGCCACTTTGTGTGGGAGGTACACGAATGTAACTTCTATAAATACATTGCCAAATATCAACTTTCACAGTATTCCAATCATCTGTATAGAAGTTATAAAAGCTTTAATTTTGCGTAATTTTGGGTGATTTGTGTTGGAGGTATTGGAAGGGGCGTGGCAAAACCCGCCATATTTAGAACAGTTAAAGTGATTATAAAAACATTATCAAATACCAAAATATAGCGGATTCCGAATATCCGTGTAGAAGTTACATTGCTTTTAATGTAACATAGGAATATGGGACATTTATGTATGAGGTACCAGAAGGGGCGTGGGAATTTCGCCCATCTTCAAACTTAAACTAAGTTTGGGAAAAATATTACCATGTGCAAAGTTTGAATTGATTCCTTAACTCCTTTCGAGAGTTATAGTGAACACCAGACAACCAGACTGGCGGACATGGATCAAACTTATGGTCTTAAGTCACTCCTGTCCCGAATGATATACCCTCACTCTACTCAGTAGACAATTTTGATATGTTTTTCAATTATGAAATGTAATTTTTTAATCTGATGAGAATAAAATCGACAGAAAAGTGTCAAATGTAATAAAAATATATGAGTATGTCTAGTTTTTCCGTTTGAAATATTTAGTACATTATATTTTATACCCTCCACCTCTACGATGGGGGTATACTAACTTTATCATTACGTTTGTATCACCTTGAAATATCGCCCTGAGACCATATAAAGTATATATATTCTTGATCGTCAATAAATTCTAAGGCCATCATGTCCGTCCGTTGAAACCACGCTAGCATTTAAACGAGGCAAGGACGTCCAAATTTTCAGCAAATGCATCTTATAGTCGTAGATCGGTTGGGATTGCAACTGGGCGTAACAGGTCTAAAGGGAAAATATTCTTCCTCACATGGACTGAAAATACCTATAATAACCCCTAATATTTAAGCATGCTTTTCAATAGTCTGCTTGTACTTACTTGATATTGGGTATGCGCATTCCTCTAATTAGTGGATAATAAAAAAAGTGAAACAATGTTGTTCCTAAGATTGTATGGTTTCATTAAAGGAAACAGCTAGAAGGTTTTATAAAAAAGTATTTACTTTTTATATAGAAAGCACCGTTGTTTATAACTGCAAATGCTCGCTTCTATTCTATTTATGCACAAAAATTTATATAGAAATAATATAGGAACTTACAATATTGAACAAGTAAAGTAAATATCAACATGTGGCTTAATGAATATTGACAGATTGTGTGAATGTAAATATCAACAAGTGGTTTGAAATTATACATTCATACATATGTGTTGAATAAAATAGTAACAAAACTAATAATTTATTACATCCTCCCCCTCTGATGTTGAAGCCGGCCCAACCGGGCATCAGCCTTATAACTCCATCTCTAGGACGTCCCCTTTGTCTTAACATGCGAATAGGTTGGACCAGTTCTTCATTCGCCGAATCGTGATATGTTCG
The DNA here is from genome assembly GCA_947397865.1 of Polietes domitor. Taxonomy (NCBI): domain Eukaryota; kingdom Metazoa; phylum Arthropoda; class Insecta; order Diptera; family Muscidae; genus Polietes; species Polietes domitor. Next base: position 159,792,402 of record OX377618.1, read on the forward strand.
TAATCGTATGTTAATGTTGTTATCGTGAGAAATCTCATCCGATGTTGCACCATTGAAATAAAAGGCTTCATTCTGCCAATGAAATCTTACATTGCATCAATGAATCTTGTCATTGTTTTTCAGTCACCGTACAGCTTTATTAATACAATGTTTCAAACAATGTTTCATTATGGATTATTTGGCTGTATTATCGAGTAGAACCATAATCTGCATTTAAAATTTTCCAGGCAAACCCATAATCTTGAGTTACGACTAAAAAGCGTTATTTCGTACCGTATGCACACTTATATATAGCTTATGTAAGAAAACTTAATAAATATTTGTTTCACATTTTCATTGTCCTTTTTCCACCAGAACATGGATAATTTTCTATACCATTCCAATAATGCATGCAAATAATACTTCATTATAAAATAATGTATCTTTTTCTGACAAATTTGATGGGTCAAAATTTTGACGTGAGAAAATTCGTATGAACGAGTAGAACAAACGTGCCAAATTATATACAAATCACCAGGGGTCGAGTCCACGGCTGTGTTGAAAATTTTTGGAATCAGTCAATACTATTTTTTTGCAAAACACAAGTTTTGGTCATTCCAGTGCACTTCACTATTTTACGAATTGAAGTCCAATTAAAATACTTTATTTTCGTTAAAACAGATAAAAATTAGAAATAAACCTGTCGACTGTTTTAACAAAAAAATCCCCAATTTTGGAACAAATTTTTCCAACTTTAGGAATTCGGATATTTTTTAAGGAAAAAAAATAATTTCTTCGTCGTTTGTATCATTTTGACGAATTTTAAGTATTTGTATTAGACCTCAATTTGTAAAATTATGAGAGATGTGAACTGGAATGACCAAAACTTAAAGAGTTGTATAGGTACAATGAGTCTAGTTGGCACGTTGCAGTTCAGTCTTTCCTTGCCTTTTTTACTTTTTTGAAACTTTTGCTCATTTTAATGGAAAATAAGCATGCACTTTACAGAGGTTACATTCCCTGCAAAAGTTTTGAAAACAAAAGCCTTTCCTTAATATCGACATAGAGGAATCTGTGTTTAACAATGTCCTTTGAATATGATGGTTATTTTTGTCAGTTCTTTCTTTTTTTGTTTTGTTGGTAATACCAAAATACATTCCGGAATATGTTAAAGGTTTCTTCCTCCTGCAATCAGCCGCCTGCTCATAGTGTACAAAGATTGCCAAAATGTTTTCTTTCAGTCTCCTTTGTTGCTGTTGTTTTTGTTGGGGATTATAAAAGGTTTCTGCTTTTGTTTTGTTTGTTAACAAATTTGTGCCATAATCTGTGACAATTTGGTTATTTATGGTACATAATTTAAGGTTAATATGTATTTGATTGCAGCATATTTAAATATTATGTCCATATATATACATATGTGTGTACGTCTGCATATGTATATGTAAATAAATCAATATCGATACAAATATACGAGTATAACAACACTAAGAGGATTTATATTGAGTATGAATAAAAAGCAGTAATAATAACAACGGCAACAAAAACGATGAAGCACAATATCAATTCAACAGCAGCGAAAACAAACACAGGAGTATAGATTTAAAATATATTTCAGTAGTGTTTTAATGAAAGTTTTTGCCCGGATTGGATTTTTTCACCGACGGAAAATATGGATGTAGCATAATGGTATTTTCAATTGGACAGAACTTACGGTGAATCTTTACAGCTCAGTGCCTATTTTTTTAATCTACTGTCTTCACCAAGCGACTGGCTGAAACTACCCTACGAAGTGGTGTTAAACTTTGATCACCCGCTGGGATAATTTAATGATTACTGTCTGTCCGTTCGACAGTCTTCTGTGCATTGTCATTATACCCTACGCCACTTCGTGAACTAGGGTATTATAAGTTAGTTAGTTAGGCTTAGAATCACAAGCTGAATCGATTTAATGATGTCCGTCCGTCCGTCTAAGCTTGTTCGCACTCTAAAGGTCGCAAATGTTGTTCGATTCTCATGAAATTTGGCAAAAGTTACTTTTTTGGCCAAGGACGATCGGTATTGAACTTGGAGAAAATCGCTTCAAATTTATATATCTCCATACAAATATCCCTATAATTTACACTATTTCTACACATTTTACATGGGATCATGACATGGTGGATCGCCTTCGATGAAAGTAACGTACCGAAGTTTCGCATGCTGACTATGAAGGGTAGTCGCTATCATAAACAGAATATTCTGAAAGGGCATGTTGAGTAGATCTTTTTTGCAGAATAAACTCATAGTCCAACTGGTCTGAGTTTCTTTTTACATAGGGTCAACATTTTTAATTTTTTGTTCGAAGAGATCATTATACTAAGCGAAAAAATGTTGTAAAGTAACCTCTGAGAGAATTCTTATTATCAGAACTATTTTGTGGAATTTTATGAGGATAATTTTAGTGATAGATCTTAATCCTCTAGCTCCCCTCACTGAACCTTTTTTCGAGATTAAAATGTTCTACGAAACATTTTGCCGGAAAATTGTAAACAAATCTCTTCACTTCTAAATAGCAAAATTATACAAAAAAAGCTTATTAAGGTTAAAATTCATTCGGAAGATCGATTTTTTTCGACAAAAATTTGGATACTTCGTCAGATTACGGTAAACAAGGATACAAATTGGATATTTTTGCAAATTTTTCATTTTCCCGGAGATGTGGCTAAATGTCGCTTGTAGCTTATATGTAGTCAGCCGTGTAAAAAGCTGTAATAGTTGTAAAAATGTGCCGTTGCAATTGTATTTATATAAACTTTCTCTATTTGGATTTCTGAAATTTTTCTGTCACAAATATTCCCTATATAGTCAACAATCATATGCCAAAAAATATTTTAGTATTCTCTATGTGATAGAAGTTACGCTGGTTTTTTTAAGGAACTGTTCCATAACACGAGCACGCGAAAAACCTTGTTATTTGTTATTAGTTTGATCCGTCTCTGTTTTTGGATAGTATTTATTTGATTTTCTTTTGCTGTAAATCTAAAATAGTAATTTGGAATCCTCCTATTATGTAGCACAATCAAAGGAATGTGCTTGCCGATGTGCACTATTTCAGCTGAACAAAAAATTACCACCTTATAAGAACAAATTTAGAAAAAAATCCATTTGAGGCGCTTCTACATGATCAGAAGAATTTACATACAAAATTTCAAGATTCTAGCTGTAATATTAAAGTTGGTACAATTTATATCTACGTTATCAGTGAAATTTACACACAAAATTGCACGACTATAGCTGCAATACTTTAGTTTGTACCATTTTTATACCTTTTTTGTCCCGCTCACCCGTTATATGTACAAATTTCGAAAAATCAATTTAAATTTGCGCTTTTACGTTGTCAGAGGAATTTACACACCAAATTCCACGACTATAGCTGCAATACTTTAGTTGTTACCATTTTTATCCCTTTTGGTCCCACTCACCCCTTGTAAGTACTAATTTAAAAAAAAAAAATCATTTAGATTGCTCTTCTACGTTGTCAAAGGAATTTACACACCAAATTTCGTGACAATAGCTGCAATACTTAAATTAGTACCATTTTCATCCCTTTTTGTGCATCGCAACCTTAAAAGTACAAATTTTGAAAAATCCAATTTTAACGCGCTTCTACATGGTCAGATGAATTTACATACCAAATTTCACGATTCTAGCTACAATTCTTCAGTTGGTACCATTTTTATCCCTTTTTGTCCCGCTCACCCCTTATAAGTACAAATTTCGAAAAATCAATTTATATTGCAATTCTACGTTGTCAGAGGAATGTAAATACCGATTTTCACGATTCTAGCTGCAATTCTTAAATTGGTACCATTTTTATCCCTTTTTGTCTCTTTCCTCCCTTAAAAGTACAAATTTCAAAAAATCCATATTTGTAGCTCGTCTGAATGGTCATTGCAAGAAACACGCCGAATTTCATATTCCTAGCTACTGCCGTTTGGTCAGGACGAAGGTTCGATGTTTATCCCTTTTTGTCCCATTTTACCCCCTAAAAGTACGAATTTCTTAGTAGACGTCTACGTCATATTTGGGAACTACCCTGAAAATTTCCTGACCCTGGCATCAGCCGTTTGGTCTGGGGGCTGGTCAATGATAAGTCAGTCAGTAACTCTTTTATATATATAGATTTTACTAAAATTATCTACTTCACACGCCCTTTCAGAATTACAGGGTGAATAAATAAATACAAAACATATTCATGTGTAAACACCCTAATGTTTCAAATCTTTGTCGGAACTTTCTTTAATTATAGTGATTGCCTTAACTGTAGTAGTTACACAAACAACTTAAAACCGTTTTCAGTGTACTGAACAGAACAGGGGTACATCGTTATATTAGGGCTTAAACCGGGATAACAAGCTGCGATGAAAAACGTTAATAAATATTTAATTGTTTGCTCAAAATAAAAAAATATTTTTCACATTGTCGCTACAATATAAATAATGGTATCAAAACAAATTTTCTATATATATTTATATAAATATTTTTTTTAACAAAAAAGAAATTGAGGTTTATAGCCCCCCAGAAGAATATCCAATGCCAATGATTAATTTGTTGGAGAGGGTTATTGATGTTATAGTATTTTTTCTACATAATAAGTAGTTGCCACAATTGTAAGAGCAAATTACAAAATATTGGTGTTTTCTTCGATTGATACATCCAATGTTCTTGTTGTGTGTACTTTCTTTTGCTTATGACCATTTTATTATAGTACATTAAACTAGATATATATGAAAACAAGTAAGGAAAGGTTAAAGTCGGGCGGGGCCGACTCTATGATACACTCCACTTTCTATCCGAATACAATTTAATTCGGTGAAAAAGTGAAAACGGGCAGGATTTTTGCATCCTGTAAATGTGTATGTTTGACAAAAAATTTTAAATCGGAAACGACATTTGTATGGGAGTATATTGAAATCTGGAACGAAATAGGTGAAATATAATTCGTATAGTTTGGCCAAAATCGGTTAAACATTTGGGAGGAACATTTGTATTTGCGCTATATCTAAATCTGAACCGATCTTACCCACTTTCACCATAGGTTTTTTACTTGGATTATAAGCTGTTGTGCCAAATTTAAAGAAAATCGATCTAAAGCGGCAAAAGACAAATCGGGAGCTACATTTGTTTGGGGGCTATATCTAAATCTGAACCGATCTTACCCAATTTTTTTATATGTGTTTATAGTTGGATTATAAGAAGTTGTGCCAAATTTAAAGAAAATCGGGTACAATATGTGGTTTCTAAAGCGGAAAATGTCAAATCGGGAGCGACATTTGTATGGGGGCTATATCTAAATCTGAACCGATCTTACCTAATTTCTGCATATGTGTTTCTAGTTGGATTATAAGATGTTGTGCTAAATTTAAAGAAAATCGAGTATAATATGTGGTTTCTAGAGCGGAAAATGACAAATCGGGAGTGACATTTGTATGGAGGCTATATCTAAATCTGAACCGATCTTACCTACTTTCTGCAATGGTGTTTATAGTTGAATTATAAGATGTTGTGCCAAATTTAAAGAAAATCGGGTACAATATGTGGTTTCTAGAGCGGAAAATATCAAATCGGGAGCGACATTTGTATGGGAGCTATATCTAAATCTGAACCGATCTTACCCAATTTTTGCATAGGTGTTTGCAGTTGGATTATAAGATGTTGTGCCAAATTTAAAGAAAATCGGGTACAATATGTGGTTTCTAGAGCGGAAAATGTCAAATCGGGAGCGACATTTGTATGGGAGCTATATCTAAATCTGAACCGATCTTACCCAATTTTTGCATAAGTGTTTATAGTTGGATTATAAGATTTTGTGCCAAATTTAAAGAAAATCGGGTACAATATGTCGTTTCTAGAGCGGAAAATGTCAAATCGGGAGCGACATTTGTATGGGGGCTATATCTAAATCTGAACCGATTTGCCTCAAATTAAATAGCGTTCGTCCTTGATCCACAAAACTTACTTGTGCCAATTTTTGTTAAGATCGGACTATAATTGCGACCTGTAGTTTGATTACAACAATAGATGGACAGACAGACAGACGGACAGACAGACAGACAGACAGACAGACGGACAGACGGACATTGCTAAATCGACTCAGAAAGTGATTCTAAGTCGATCGGTATGCTTAACAATGGGTCTATCCCGCTTCCTTTTGGGTGTTACAAACAAATGCACAAAGCCATAATACTCTCGTGGAGTGTATAAATATGGTGCTTTCAATACAAATAGTTGTGGTTATATTATTACTTGTTGGTTCTGATGGAATTCTAACAATCTCATTGTTTGTGTGTGCGTAATGCAAGAAGGTCTGTAGCTTCTATATTTATCCAAAGATTTTCTTATAATAAGTCTTGTTTTCTTCGATAAGATGCTAGTTACTACAATACATAAATAAAGTAAATATTCTGTTATAAAGTAAATATTCTAAAAGGTTTTTGTGCTATTTAAACAAAAAATATAATATAAAAGTATTTTTATCTTTTGCGTTTACAAAGAGGGCATAACTTCTACCTTTATCCAAAGATTTTTCACGTACGCACATAGTTTTCTCCGTTAAAAAGTTAGATTTTCAAAATGAAAACAATATATATATTCTATTTCAAGACATAATTAATATCCGGTATAAATTTGACTTCATATATTTTCTACGCTCACAGTGAAAGCTTTATCAATTGTTCTGTATTAATGTCCGGCTTAAGGCCGCAAATAAATGAAATTATTGTTTGTTTATATTCGATATTTCAAACGACTTCGTCGATCATCCTCAGGAGCGTTACCACTTTTAAAAGTTTTTGTCAATTGACAACTGTTTTATCAAATCAGCGGCTATGTATAAGAGTAAGAGGTTATAAATATAATCTAGTCATCTATAATCTAGTTTTTAGTCGTAGAGCATAGTGGACTTGCACAAGATGAAATGTGGTCTTTGTGACTTAAACACATCCCATTTAAAAATTCAGTTTTGTGGGACAGTTTATCACAAATTCGAAATTAATCCTAAAATGGACCAAAAAGATTTCTACATTAAGGAGCTAGAGGGTTAAAATGTTAAAATTATTCTCGTTAATACTAGTTTCATTTAATTTTCACTCAGTCTATTATGTTGGGTTTGGGAAGGTTATTAAAAGTCAAATATCTTTTTAACGCTGTATCGAATGTTTACAATATTATTATCGAATGAAAGATATCAATCTCTATTAATTGTTCCAAAAATATATATATATACATATGTACATCACTTGCAAAAGGGTGAATGCATGTAAAGTTACCCTTTTATCGACAAAATTTCAAAATCAATTTATAATTTAAAAACACCGATAAAAATTCGTCATGTTTTACTTCTCATAATACATATTTTTGATTATATTTCAAAAAATAAGGACAACAATAAGTCTGATCATTTCCTTTTCCAGATATAGACTGGTGTCTTAACAGAATGTCACGCCCGTTACAATTTAAATATCCTATATTTCCCATATTCATAAAGAGATGTCGTTTGTGTATACTTTAGAAGAAGGTGTATTAACTAATCTCTTGATTAGGAAAAATGAATAAAGTCATGTAATGAAAGAACATTACATAATTCAAGCAAATAAGTAAAACCTCAATATTTTCTTCAAAGCTAAGGCCACACCCGTGACGCTCTAGATTGTTGTATATTTCCAATATTTATTGGATATTTATATTTGCAATAATATTCCGATTAACCTGACGTTTTCAGTTGGCAATATAGCGAAAATCTCAGTCAATGAAAATGAAAAATATTTAAACATATTTAAGCAGAAGTGTCACACCCATTTCAATGGAATCGCCAAAAATATTTAAATATCGCTTAAAAAATATTTGTCATAAACTTGTCACTTTAACATCAATAAAAGACCAGATGACTAGATTGTATTTAATCCCTATTACAAATATACAGAGTAGCTGATGTTACCTATCTTTTGATACAACAGTTTCCAATGACATTATGTACTTATTTTAGGTGAAACATTGAGAAAAGTAAGACTTTCGGTTTTTTTACATATCGTCATTGTGCACATTGAAGGAAAATTTCAAGATTTTTTCCTTTTTGGACAGTAATAATATATACACATGCCTCCAACTTTTTTGCTATTCCAAAGCGTTTAAAAAATCGATACGCCCTAATATTTATTAATAAAAATGTATTTACATGTTTTGTGAATGTTTCCGAGTAAAAATTATTTTCGTTTTTTATGCGTGGCTTTATATACGATTTAGTGATTTTCTATGCATTTTTTATAAAATACGCAATAACACATCGCGAAAATGTTCGCCAATGAACTATGGTCCCAAATCCGTTATTTTTTAAATAAACTATAAAAAGGAACAACAATTTGAAATGGAAAGCTTTTCTTGAAGGCAACCCTATGAGTAATGACGAAAATGTAGTGGGGGAACACAGTTAGTCTGACTGACTCTTTTCAATCTAGAAATCACATATTGTATCAGATTTTCATCAAAATTGGCAAAACATCATATATTTAAACTAGGAACACTTATGGTGAAAATGGGTCACAGCGGTTCAGATTTACATATAGCTCTCATACAAATTTCGTTCCCCCAGAAACCGCGTATTTTTAGAGAATTTCTTAAAATTGAGCATAACACGTTATACTTGAACTAGAAAACTTATTGTGAAAGTTAGTCACTTCATTCCATGTTTGGATATAGCCCCGATACAAGTATTATTCTCGATTTGACAAATTGGACCAGGTCATATTAGCCTATGATTAGGAAACATTAAAAAATTTTTCCCGTTTTCACTTTTTAAATTGTTAAATTGTATTCGTATAGAAAGTGGAGTGTATCATATAGTCGGCCCCGCCCGACTTTAGCCTTTCCTTACTTGTTTGATATTAAAAACCATATTAAGGTATGGTATAATTGGGAATATCAGACTTTACCCTTTCCGTACTTGGTGTTTACGAAATTTATTCATTTGTTGGCAAGCCGACTTTTTTGTTCTCCATTCGATTCGGTCTGGTGAATTGGTAGCCATTGGGCTACATTTTCGATCGGTCATATGTAAGCAGTTGCAGTTTCAAAATGTTTTAATATAAAACGAAATCATTAACATTAACACTGTCATTAAGAATTAAAGTGGGTATTGTGAAGTCGTATTTTGCGATGCTTTTATTTAAATACCATTTCAACTTTAAATGCACTTTCGTAGTGGGCCACCAGACACTTTTGATGTCTTATGCGTCGTGCTCCACATATATCAATATTTTCTTTAGAGCTCAAACGTACGTGCACGCACACACATACTCCGACAATAAGAGAAATGTTGCAACCACTTGACAAATTGTGGCCAAGAAATATTATCATACCATGGCAACAGAAACAGCAACAACCACACCACTACAAGCAACAACAATAACAGCAGCAACAACTATAATGCATATCGGCCTTAATGTTGCACGTGGTTGCAATACCAAAACATGGGATGGCCAAAAGTATTCACTGGCATCCGGTGGCACACAGTCACACGAATTCATTCGTTCGCTCGCTCATTCGTTTGGTTCACTGCTGTTTATTCATTCGTCCTTTCGAATGATTGTGAGAGTGCAGCAAAAGGATAACCAACAACCAACTTAAAAGCGATGCGAACCGAACAAACAGAGCATAAACCCACAAACCAATGTGCATTCCTTCCCAAATCCAAAGTGAATGAGAGCCCAACATTTGTCAGTGTGTGTGTTTAACGTTGTGTATGGACTTGTGTCCGAATGTGCTTGAGAGTGTGTGTGCGTGCTTATACATATGCACGCTCATTACGTGAGAGTGTGTGCGTATGTTTAATGGCATAAGGACATTGAAGCACTACTCATTGTGTATAAGCAATGGAGCGCTTCGTTACAGTTGCACATTGGTATCATAGAGATAAAAGAGGATTTCACAAAACACTGAACCAATTAGCATAGACTTTTAAGAGGTCAAATGGGAGATAAAAGGGATACAAATGGTACACCGTCCAGCAAAATGGTTACAGATCGAATCGTGGTATGTACGTTCCTCCTACAACATGAACGCAACCGAAAATATGGTAAAAGTCGATCTTTTTGGGGATAAATTATGAAAAGGGATCAAAATGATGCCAATAAAACGTATTATGCTGAAATCATGAAATTCGGTGTGAAAATTCGTCTGACTACGTAGTCGCACAAATTAAACTAATTCATGGAAATTCTTATTTTTAAGGGAAACATATCGAAAAAGGGATACAAATGTTAACATTGATCAGACAACACAGCCGCGGATATAATCTAGATATTTGGAATGATTCGGCGAGTACATTGTTCTGGCTGAGTAGACGCTCAAAATAAAGGAGATTTTCGAAATTCCTACTTTTATTATTAAAATGGTACCAATTAAGCTGGATTCATTCACATCAGTATTAGCCTATATACTCAATTTTTATTTGACGTACAACCCATAGTGATTATAGTCCCAAAATTATAATACAAATGTTGAAGGTACATTGGAATTAAAACAAGTAAAAAGGAAAATATATATTTTTTAATATAGCCAAACCGAAACAAATACAAATATTGAAAAAATAATTTTATAAATAAATATAATATTTTTATTATTTCAAACCACGCTTATAAGGCTAGGCTAACAATACATTTATACTATATATCGAAATAATACTTCAAGTCAATGTAAACAATAAATATTTTTATATTTATATTTTCAAAAAAGCTTAAATACCATAAATATTTATAGACAGTGGGTGCTGCCGTTGGTTGTATTTCTATTCTATTTGAATTCTAAAAGTACAAATTTTGAAAATATATTATCTCACGCACCTAGTGAAAATAACCTAACTTCATGATTCAAAAAAATTTTGCCGCAAAAGTAAAAAGGACGAATTTGGCAAAATCCTTTATTTTTCGTGTCTACGTGTCAGACGAATGTATACTCCGAATTTCGTGACTCTAGCTGCGGTCATTTGGCTGGTACTATTTTTATCCCCTTTTTCCATTTCAACCCCAAAAATAAGAATTTCGAAAAATACGTTTGTTTTACGTGTCTACGCGATCAGAGGAATGTATACACCGAATTTCATTATTCTAGATGCGGCCGTTTGGTTGGTACCATTTTTATCCCTCTATTCCCACTTTCCCCTTAAAAGTACGAATTTGGAAAAAATACTCAATTAGATGTTTGATAAAATTTGTATTCCCCGTTTCGTAAGAAAAATAAAACAAATGAAAGTGGGTCAGATCGGTACAGATTTAGATGAAGCTCCCATACAAATTTTGGTTCTTCAAATTTGGCTAAATACATTATATTTCAATTAGAAAAATTTGTAGTGAAAGTGGGCCACATCTTTTCAGATTTTAATGCAACCCAGTATTACAGATTTTGATATAATTTAGCAGAACACGGTGTGTCCTTCCCATGTGATACAATTTTCAAATAGTACAGAAATGTTTTTCCTTTTATGAAACCACTGTGTCTTATCGCACACACACACACGCGCGCGTCCATGCATACGTTGAACATGCAACAACGGCTTCAGTGGCAACTACAAAATCATAAGCCTCGTTAACGCAATAAACGCAGACTCTTCTCTGTCCTGTTCTGGCAACACAAGAAATTGCTGACATAACTGTATAAATAGTCGTGTATGGCTGCATGGGTTCAAACACTAGAGGGCACCGGAGGGTAGTAACCAAACAATAATGTGCACGAGAGCATACCAAACATAAATTACACATTAATTTTCACAAATTAGCCACGGAAGATAAATCAGAAGCGAAATTTGTCTTTTTCTTCTCTTTTTTTGCAAACCATTTATTAGGGGCAAAGATAGCATTTGCTGTGGCAACGAAACGAAAATAACTTTGCATTTCAGCTAGACATACTTTAAGCAATAATCAGGACATTTCGTTACGCCAGACAGCTACTCGTAATGTGAAAAGTTTATTTGTTTAACATTTCTTATAAAACAACGAAAAATAAGACAACTGTGTCTATGAAGTCGAGTTAATTGTCATTCAATAGCATGTTGTGTGCGAGGAAATATTTATTTGAATTGACCTCATATAGGTTATGGTTATCATTTGAACACAGTTTGGTTGCAAAAAAAGTCGACGAAAGACGACCACATTTGACTTTGTATCAATTTTGCACTTTATGTTTGATTTGACCAATGACGATCGCAAAGTAGAGTGGAGCGTAAAATAGTTCATAGCGTCCTTTATCGCGTAGCCATGATGTGCATGTCATTAGGGGAAGTATGATGTTCATGTCCTCGTACTGGGTGGCCCATAAGTAACGTTAGAATTTTACCCTTTAAGCCGCAACAGTGTCTCAGGGCACTCTTCGCAAATCTGGAATTTACTCAATAATTGATTATTCTCACAAAAATGAGAATAATGGTACTTCGAACAACAGACATAGTAACACTTTTGTATTTATAAGTACCAAACGCATTATGACGTTTGGTTTAGATTTTATTTTCAGTTTTGGGTAGGAAGTCCAAAATAAGCACGTTCAATTTTGTGTGTGAAATCTTCTTATTCCAAACTAAATAATACTGATTTCTGGGCCCAAATCTAGTTGTGTTATAATTTTTTGATAAGGTGCGACTATTCAACATATCGAGCCCTTAGCGCGGAATTATCGTAAGCGACATTTTCTAAAAATATTTTTTATTGTTGAATTTAAAATTTTATCGGCTGATACACAAATAAAAATTAACAAAATGTCAAAATTGTTAACGTTTATATAAAAAATAGGGCTAAGATTTTAACGTAAATCGCTGCTCACATTTTCAAAGAAAGCAATTTTATCGTAAGCGACAGTTTATGAATTTAGACAAAAGCTTTCAGATAATGTAAGAGATATTTATAAATGTTTTCGGTAGGTCTATCAATATATTGATGCAATATTAAGTGTATTTTTATACCCTAGGCCATAGAATGAAGTGTTCGTCTGTTGGTTTAAAGTACGATAGGTTACGAATGAACTAAGCTAAGAGATTGGAAGTTCCCAGATATTTGTTTTATATGTTTATTTATCGATGCAGAAAAAAATGTTTACCCACAAGAACTGAAAGTAGCTCCAAATTATTGTCTTTTTAGAGAACACAAAGCCTTTTTGTATGATTTGCGCCTTATATACAATAATTTAATATACTTCTTGTAATATTCGAATATTAAGCCAAATACTATATAAATGGTTTTGGTATAATTTCCCTATTATTGTGGATAATTGTTAACATTTATTTAATTCAAATAGTGGCAAATTTGACAAAGAAAGAAAAATATTTAGCTTAAAATTGTGATGAAAATGGACACATTGCCCACAATTCTATAGAGTTGATTCTATACACTCTACAATTGAATCATTTTGTAAAAGAAGAACCTTCCACCCCTTTTGAGTGGCTGACCATAATTACAAATTCCCGCACGATACCGAAGTGTTATGAAAGTATTTTACTAAATCATTTAGATTTTAAGGACTGGAATTCATTTTCTGCAGCATTTCTACCGCCAAACATTAAAATAATATTTAATTGTTTGAGATCGGCACATTTTGAAAAGCTGGGATTTTGCGCACAGTTTAAATACGGATTTTTTGAACAACTAAAAATTTCAGTGGAGAAATACAGAAAAGACTTTGTGAGAAAGAAACAACTCCCAAACGATACCAACTTTAGTAATTGAATATGAATAGTGGTCAAATCAAAGACACATTGGCTGAAAGCGACAACGAAGATATCGATAGTACCTAAAATCTTCTATATGAAATGTAACTATTAATCATAAGAATTCAAATGTGTCTAAAATAGTTTTTTATTAACGCTTTGAATTACTTTACTGTTCATTTTCCCTTTATAAAAGTAGTCTTATCTATTTTATTACGTTGTTTTAAAAAATTGTTTACAATAAAAAGTGTGTTTTTTACTAAAATTTCGAGGTTTAGTCTAAAAAAAACTTATATCGTAAGTGCCATAGTTTTTTCAGTATTTGTAACCGCAAGTACAATATTTGTATCGCAAGCGCCAAAAGTACCGTATGATGTAAACAAATGATCAATTTTTAATAATAATTCGTTGGGTACGGCGGAATTGAAAAATTTTGCATTAAAACATATTTTATTTTATGCAAATATTTCATAATAATCAATAAAAACCTTCTCCTGTAAAATGTGTGTTTTGGCGCTTGCGATCATTCCGCGCTATGGGCTCGATATGTACTTGTGAATGTGAGAGAAAAATGTTTTGTGTGTAGAGGACGCAAGGCACTCCTCACCTTTTATCATCAGGTTCTCGAACTAAATTAGCAAATGTCTTTCTGACTCTTTTTCTGATCTTATTTGAGCAAAATTATCTCAGAAAAAAATATCTGAACATATATTTTTATTTAAAATAATCCGGTTAGAGGGTTAATTTCGATCGTGTATCAGAAAAAATATTGTTAATGGCTATGGCCGTGGGTAAAATTGAATTATACGTGCTTTGAGTTTAGACAGTTAATTACATTTTGCAAATTATGTGGAGAACGCATCTAGCGCACTCTATTTATTTTCGTTCAAAGTTACAGAATTAAATAAAAATCGATTCAGATCCGCTGTGGAGATGGATATGGCTCCAAAGGATACAATATTTCGAAAATTATTTTTATTACTTATTCGCACCTTATGACACTGGTATAAATGCCAAATTAAAAAAGAAAATATGTGCTAAAAACACTATACATTTCAAGATTCTATCTAAATCAGATTAGTATTAAAGCCCATTTTGTCTCTTGAAAAGCTATATAATAATAATCTAGAAAAACTAATGGGTAGACTTGAAATAAATGTTAATGAGGAAATGAAAAACTGAAAGCGCCAAGTAACTCCATTTTGCCTATAGTTTCATACGTATATCATCCGGTTCAAGCGTAATGATTTAAAAGAAATTGTCCCACGGTGTTATATATACCTTCGTACGGTATAGTTGGGCGACCTGTTCAAACCATAATTCTAGATTATTTTCTACCTCAGGCCTTAAAGAAGTTGCAATCATTACCCGGTATTGAATGACATTCACATTAACATGTTTCTCGTTTTCGAAAATTATGATCCAATTTTTTTCACTGAACCAACACTCAGGGGATGTCCCCTATAAATGCAGCGCATTGCGTTGGCGAAAGGAAGAAAAGGTACTGAAAGGAGGAAAGAGGGAGTAGTGTGTGTTGACAACTGTTTTGAATTTCTGAATATCGTAATTGGAGGGAAAGGTATTTTCCGGAAGTCGATTTCACATACGGATAGTACGGGCGAAGAACGAATTCATTCTGAAATGTGAAGTGCGGCCGGTTGCCCAATCGACAACAAATGGGTGAGAGTTCCTGAAAAGTCGCGTATCTCTACCGAACGTTTTCACTGGCGGTATAAGAATTTCTGAATATACGAAGAACAAACACCATGAAAGCATCGATAGAACAACGACACACAACCCACCATACGACGGTGTTCAAGGGAAACAATAGAATTGTATATCCTAGTGTCACCTATCAACACCATCGCCCTCCTCTGGACACGGTCAAGTAGCTCCAGTGATGAAGCAAGAGCACGCGACCATATATATGGGAGTGGTATTCTATCTTTGGTCTGATATAGGTAGTGTAGATATTGAGAAGATCAGAGGGAGTGAAATATTTCTTACACCGCTTTAAAAAGCCTAAACACTTGAAGGCATCTTTCACATCAAATACATGTTTTGTCCAACGCACAACACATTGTATTTCCATGCCTAGACCATCGAGAGTATCTGATTGCTCAATATCTACAGCGTTCATTAAAATCGACGACACAGTTGGATCAGTGAATCGCTTGTGAAACAACAAGGAGCACTGGGTCTTAGGTGCATTAAAATCCACTCTATTCACCTGAACCCATTCGGAAATGGCCTGTAAATCCTGACTGAGTGACTCATCCATCAATCGCCTTTTGTCTTCCATTTCTTGACGAAATGGTCTTGGTCTATGATCGAATGAGTAAGAATGACAGAGGTTGCTGTCATCCGCAAATGAGTAGATTGGATTCGAAGTTCGATCCAAGAGGTCTTCGAAAGAAAAAGGGAAGGGGAAAGGACAGAGCCCTGAGGTATTCCTGCGGTTAATCTATGCTCGTCGGGAGTGAACCCATCTACAACAACTCGTATAGTGCGATCTCTGAGGAAGCTCGATATAAATCGAGAGAAGTCACTACCAACACCAAAAGCAATGAGCTTTGATATGAGTGCGCCGTGTCATACTCTATCAAAGGCCTTGGAGATATCTAAAGCAACAACCTTACTCTCCCCAAACTTGTGGATGGATCGATTCCACTTTTCGGACAGCAGCGTCATCACGTCTCCCGTAGCCATACTGTCGGTCATTAAGTAAGTCAATAGTCTATAAATATCTTCCAAGATGGTGGTTCCATAACCTTCGAGAGCCCACGCCAAAATTTGCATCTAATCGGGAGCAATTATTATTGGAGTTTAAGTACTCCATATTCTGCAGTTTAAATTAAAAAAATGACAATAATTTGGTACTTTGTGCTGGGTCTTCTTATCAAGTACACACACAAAAAGTATTCACTAACTAAATCAAAACGTTCAAATAGCGTAGGAGGATCCCTCTCTTAACTGCCTCTATCGCCGTTGCTACTTCTGCTTGATAGAGGTTGCAAGAGGCAGATTATTGTCTTGCGAGTTCGTCTGCCCATTCTTTCCCGTAGTGATTTCTGTGTCCTGGAATCCAGATGAGAGTTATAATTTGATAAGTTTTTTCTGCATTGTACAGGATTTTAATGCCACTGCGGCCTGGCTGTCCACACATACGCATATACGACCTGGCACGCCCTGTTGTAATAGTTCCGACATCGCTTCCATAATGGCGTATACTTCCGCCTGAAATACACTTGAAGCACTAGGAAGGAAAATAGTTATGAAAGATAGCCTAAGGAGGAATAAACAGGTGGCTAAGTGTCAAGCAATTGGCCGCGGCTAAAACGTAGGCAATTTTGATTACCAAATGAAGATATTTTAATGATCATCTGATGGGCACGTTACTCGAATCAAAAGTAACTTACGATATCTTGGTATGCACTTGGACGGTATATCCTTCAACGAACATGTAAAAGTAGTATCGGCGAAGGCTTTGGGTCAATTAATGCCAAACTTAGGATCCAGGCCCTTAAGGAGTTGTAGGTGGTAGGTATCTTTGGGGGAAAATGTTAAGGAGGGAAAATTATTGGAGGCAGATATAACCAGTAAGGAAAGGCTAAAGTCGGGCGGGGCCTACTCTATGATACACTCCACTTTCAATCCGAATACAATTCAATTCGGTGAAAACGGGAAGGTTTTTTGTATCCTGTAAATGTATGTGGTTGACAAAAAATTTTATATCGGATAGGACATTTGTAGGAGGATATATTGAAACCTGGAACGAAATAGGTGAAATATAAAATGTATGGGAGCTATATATAAATCTGAACCGATCTGACCGATATTCACCATGGGTGTTTCTAGTGGAAATATAAAATGTTTTACCAAATCTGAAGACAATCTGATACATTATGTGGTATCTAGAGGGGAAAAAGTCAAATCGGGAGAGAAATTTGTATGGGAGCTATATATAAATCTGAACCGATCTAACACATTTTTACCACAGGTGTTTCTAGTTACAATATAAGATGTTTTGCCAATTTTAAAGAAAAGCTGTTGTAACATGTGGTATCTAGAGTGAAAAAAGTCAAATCGGGAGTGAAATTCGTATGGGGGCTATATCTAAATCTGAACCGATTTTCTTCAAATTAAATAGCGTTCGTCCTTATCCCGAAAAACATCGTTGTGCAAAGTTTCATATGGTTCTGTCTACAATTGCGACCTGTATCGTGATTACAAGAATAGATGGACGGACGGACAGACAGACAGACAGACAGACAGACAGACAGACTAAATCGACTCAGAAAGTGATTCTAAGACGATCGGTATAATTAACAATGGGTCTATCTCGTTTCCTTTTGGGTGTTATAAACAAATGCACAAAGACATAATACTCTCGTGGAGTGTATAAAAATAGGCAAATGCATGAGGACCACCTTAAGGGTTGCAGTTGAAGGGTAGGTGTGTTCTGAGAAAATATCGAGGCTGAAAAAATATTGGGGGTTGGTCATAAATTTGACTCCACTGGGGGCCTCCTTGGGCCAGTTAGAATGATGGGAGCAAATTTTGAAAAAAAAAAAATACTTTTTGTATGGGAGCCCCATTATGGAGTGAAGATAGGGGATAGGTATGTTTGGGTAAAATTGTAGGGAGAGAAAATTTATGGGGGCTATTCTTACAAGTCTTCGCTTTAGGCGTGACTAGGGGGCAGTTTAGAGCTTTCTCTTCATTAAAAAAATATAAACCAGTAAGGAAAGGAAAAGTCGGGCGGGGCCGACTCTATGATACACTACACTTTCAATCCGAATACAATTCAATTCGGTGAAAAAGTGAAAACGGGAAGGTTTTTTGTATCGTGTAAATGTATGTGTTTGACAAAAAATTTTATATCGGAAAGGACATTTGTATGATGATATATTGAAACCTGGAACGAAATAGGTGAAATATAAAATATATAGGTTGTCCAAAATCGGTTAAACTTATGGGAACAACATTTGAATTTGGGCTATATTTAATTCTGAACCGATCTTACCCACTTTCACCATAGTTTTGTTTAGTTAGATTATAAGATGTTGTGCGAAATTTAAAGAAAATCGAGAACAATATGTGGCTTTTAAAGCGGTAAAGGTCAAATCGGGAGCGACATTTGTATGGGGGCTATATCTAAATCTGAACCGATCTTACCCAATTTCTGCATAGTGTTTCTAGTTGGATTATAAGATGTTGTCCCAAATTTAAAGAAAATCGGGTACAATATATGTTTTTTTAGAGCGCAAAATTCCAATCGGGAGCGACATTTGTATGGGGCCTATATCTAAATCTGAACCGATCTAGCCCGCTTTAGCCACAGGTGTTTCTAGATAGATTATAAGATGTTGTGCCAAATTTAATGAAAATCGATTAGAATATGTGGCGGAAAAAGTCAAATCGGGAGCGACATTTATATGGGGCTATATCTAAATCTGAACCGATCTTACCCAATTTCTGCATAGGTGTTTCTAGTAAGATTATAAGATGTTGTGCCAAATTTAAAGAAAATCGAGTACAATATGTGGTTTCTACAGAGGAAAATGTCAAATCGGGAACGACATTTGTATGGGGGCTATATCTAAATCTGAACCGATTTGACCTATTTTCACCATAGATGTTCTTAGTTTAAATATAAGATGTTTTACCAAATCTGAAGACAATCTGATACATTATGTGGTTGCTAGAGCGGAAAAAGTCAAATCGAGAGCGAAATTTGTATGGGAGCTATATATAAATCTGAACCGATCTGTCCGATATTCACCTTGGGGGTTTCTAGTGGGAATATAATATGTTTTACCAAATCTGAAGACAATCTGATGCAATATGTGATTTCTAGAGCGGAAAAAGTCAAATCGAGAGCGACATTTGTATGGGAGCTATATATAAATCTGAACCGATCTGACCGATATTCACTATGGGTGTTTCTAGTGGAAATATAAAATGTTTTACCAAATCTGAAGACAATCTGATACATTATGTGGTATCTAGAGGGGAAAAAGTCAAATCGGGAGAGAAATTTGTATGGGAGCTATATATAAATCTGAACCGATCTAACACATTTTTACCACAGGTGTTTCTAGTTACAATATAAGATGTTTTGCCAATTTTAAAGAAAAGCTGTTGTAATATGTGGTATCTAGAGTGAAAAGAGTCAAATCGGGAGTGAAATTCGTATGGGGGCTATATCTAAATCTGAACCGATTTTCTTCAAATTAAATAGCGTTCGTCCTTATCCCGAAAAACATCGTTGTGCAAAGTTTCAGTTGGTTCTGTCTACAATTGCGACCTATATCGTGATTACAAGAATAGATGGAGAGACAGACAGACGGACATTGCTAAATCGAATCAGAAAGTGATTCTAAGACGATCGGTATAATTAACAATGGGTCTATCTCGTTTCCTTTTGGGTGTTACAAACAAATGCACAAAGACATAATACTCTCGTGGAGTGTATAAAAATTAAAACAATGTGTGGGGACCACCTTAAGGGTTGCAGTTGAGGGTAGGTGAGTTGTGAGAAAATATTGGGGCTGAAGAAATATTGGGGATTGGTCATAAATCTGGTTCCACTAGGAGCCTTCTTGGGGCGGTTAGAGTCGTGGGAGCAAATTTATGAAAAATAGTATGGGATCTTCATTAAGGAGTTGGGAGAGAAACTAGTGGAGATCGGTCTTACACTTAACCCAGCTAGGGGCGACTCCGGGGCAGTTTTGGGCCTTACTGTCATAACAAAATTTATAAAAAATAAAATATTCGTATGGGGACCACCTTAAGGGTTGAAGATAGAAGTTAAGTATGTTCGGAGAAAATGCGGGAGTCGAAAAATATTGGGGGTCGGCCACGCATTTGACTCCAATAGCAGACTAGTAAGAGCGGATCTAGGGTATCCTAATCGAACTCCTAAAATTCCCATACAACACTATACCACACCTAGTTTAATTGAATTTCAATCTTCTTTTTTTCTCCCCTTTTTCAATTTTACCCCCCAAAAGCAAGAATTTCGAAAAATTGATTTATTTTACTGTCTACCCAATTAGAGGAATTAATTATTGGTTGATACCATTTTTATCTATCTATCTATCTATAAAATATTTATTATTTCAAACCACGCTTATAAGGCGGTGGCCTTGCCTTATAAGCGTGTTCACGCCAATTCAAAAAATAAATATTCTTATTTTTATATTTTCAAAAAGCTTAAATACCATAAATATTGGTAGTTAGTGGGTGCTAGAGTTGGTTGTATTTCCATTCTATTTTAATTCCAGAACTACAAATTTTGAAAATCCATTATCAGACGTACATGTGCAAAGTGCAAAATAACCTAACTTCGTGATTCAACTAATTTTTGCCGTAAAAGAAAAAGTACGAATTTGGAAAAAACTTTTTATTTTGCGTGTCTATGTAGTCAGAATCCGCATTTCATGACTCTAGCTGCGATCATTTGATTGGTACTATTTTTTCCCCCTTTTTTCATTTTAGCTACAAAATGTACGAATTTCGAAAAATCTGTTTATTTTAAGTGTCTACGCAATCAGATGAATGTATACACCGAATTTCATTAAAACATTTTTCCCTTTGGGCCGATTTCGCCCCGTTTCAATCCCATCCGATCTACGACTATAAGACGCATTTATGGAAAATTTGAACGTTCTAACTCCTTTCGTTTAGATGGTAGCGTGCTTTCAACAGACGGGCGGACGGACGGACGGACATGGCTAGATCGTCTTAGAATTTTATGACGATCGAGAGTATATATACTTCATAGGGTCTCAGGTCGATATTTCAAGTTGTTACAAACGGAATGACAAAGTTAGTATACCCCCATCCTGTCTTTTTTGAGGGAAATTTGATTGTAGAAAGACTGGAAGCTGATTTAAATAGCAATGGATGGTTTTCGCCAATCAGTTTGGATTTGTGACGAAGAAATATACTTTAGATGATATCACTGAGGTTGTGTTATGTTAGGCATAAATAATTCCTTTAATAATGCAGACTAGGAAGTAATGCGGCTAAGAGCTAAGCACTTACAATTGGCTGCGGCTAAATCGGATGCAATTTTTATTACCAAATTGAATAATGGTAATCAGTTAAATGTTAATGGGCACGTTATCTAAATCAAAAGGAGCTGACAATACCTGGGTTTGCACTTGGACGGAAGTATATCCTTCAACGAACATGTAAAAGTAGTATCGGATAATGCTTTAGGAACGGCGAGAGCATTGTCCCAAATAATACAAAATTGATAGCAGCTTCGCGTATGTACAGATGTTATATGGAGCTCCAATCATAAACGACGTAGTGAAAAAAGAAGAATGTCTACAATAATAGTATCATCAAACAATGGAACAATATCTGCAGCTGCAGTACCACGTTCCAAGCATACCGCCAGCAGAGCTAATAAAAGCAGAGAGAAGTGAGGTCTACAACGAAATGAAATCTCAACCTTGGGAAAGAATTTTATGAAGAACAAGTAAGGAAAGGCTAAAGTCGGGCGGGGCCGACTCTATGATACACTCCACTTTCAATCCGAATACAATTTAATTCGGTGAAAAAGTGAAAACGGGAAGGATTTTTGTATCCTGTAAATGTATGTGTTTGACAAAAAATGTTAAATCGGAAAGGACATTTGTATGGGGGTATATTGAAATCTGGAACGAAATAGGTGAAATATAATATGTATACTTTGGCCAAATTTAAAGAAAATCGAGTAATATGTGGTTTCTAAAGCGGCAAAAGTCAAATCGGGAGCCACATTTGTTTGGGGGCTATATCTAAATCTGAACCGATCTTACTCACTTTCTGCATAGGTGTTTTTACTTGGACTATAACATGTTGTGCCAAATTTAAAGAAAATCGGATACAATATGTTGTTTCTATAGCGGAAAATGTCAAATCGGGAGCGACATTTGTATGGGGGCTATATCTAAATCTGAACCGATCATACCTAATTTCTGCATATGTGTTTCTAGTTGGATTGTAAGATGTTGTGCCAAATTTAAACAAAATCGAGTATAATATGGGGTTTCTAGAGCGGAAAATTTCAAATCGGGAGCGACACTTGTATGGGGGCTATATCTAAATCTGGACCGATCTTACCGAATTTCTGCATAGGTGTTTCTAGTTGGATTGTAAGATGTTGTGTCAAATTTAAAGCAAATCGGGTACAATATGTTGTTTCTAGAGCGGAAAATGTCAAGTCAGGAGCGACATTTGTATGGGGGCTATATCTAAATCTGAACCGATCTTATCCAATTTTTGCATAGGTGTTTCTAGTTGGATTATAAGATGTTGTGCCAAATTTAAAGAAAATCGGGTACAATATGTCGTTTCTAGAGCGGAAAATGTCAAATCGGGAGCGACATTTGTATGGGGGCTATATCTAAATCTGCACCGATCTTATCCAATTTTTGCATAGGTGTTTCTCGTTGGATTATAAGATGTTGTGCCAAATTTAAAGAAAATCGGGTACAATATGTCGTTTCTAGAGCGGAAAATGTCAAATCGGGAGCGACATTTGTATGGGGGCTATATCTAAATCTGAACCGATTTGCACCAAATTAAATAGCGTTCGTTCTTAATCCACAAAACTTACTTGTGCTAATTTTTGTTAAGATCGGACTATAATTGCGACCTGTAGTTTGATTACAACAATAGATGGACAGACAGACGGACAGACGGACATTGCTAAATCGACTCAGAAAGTGATTCTAAGTCGATCGGTATACTTAACAATGGGTCTATCTCGCTTCCTTTTGGGTGTTACAAACAAATGCACAAAGCCATAATACTCTCGTGGAGTGTATAAAAATGTCAGAAAAAAGGATGTAGGATGTAGAAATGGCAAATGAATATAAAAAAGA